>PVKS010046243.1:0-13472 GCA_004027875.1 Aplodontia rufa
GTAGGGAGGGGGGCAGGCAGCGGGGAGGGAATAGGAAGAATATCAAGGAGACTGGAGGGAGGGAATGTGGGGGAATCAACTCAGAGGGGAACGTTCAACTTCCATGAGAAATCCAACTAACATGGGGGTTTAATAGGGGGAAACATGGAACCATGGGGAACCCAAGGGGGGAAACCATGGAATGGCATCAGCCTTGGCTTGCTCTGTCATTATACATTTGTTCTTGATTGTTTGATAATGATTCAATTGTAAGACCTAATTGTAAGACCATCTTTAACGAATAAAAAAAAAAAAGAACTCCCAAATCAAAGTGTCACCGGGCCCCCTCCCTCCCTCTGAGGCTTGCATGGGAGGGTCCTTCCTCACCTCCTCCCACTCCCCCAGCTTGTGGTGGCCTCTCTCAACTCCCTGCCTCTGTGTTGCCATGTCCTCTCCTCTTCATTTAAGGACACCAGTCTTTGGGAGCAGGAAATCCATTCTCAAGATCCTTAACTTTATTAGCTCTGCTGAGACCACTTTCTCCAAATTAGGACCCAGGTTGTGGAGGTTAGGACATGAACACATTTTTTGGGAGGACATGATTTTTTTTTTGAAAGGAACAGTGAGAGAGAGAGAGAGAGAAAGAAACAATTTTTATTTAGTTTTTCATGTTGCTTCAAGACTTCGTTGTGTTCGTGGTGCTGGGGTTTGAACACACGTACTCACGTAACCTCCAAGCCACTGCCCCAGCCCTGGGGAAATGATTTAATTTCTGCAGTGTCTTTTGTCCTCCTGCAAGGCCACACTCCTCCTTTCATTTTTCCCCATCTCCCATCTCCTTGTCTCAGCTGCCTGGACAGAGCCTCTGATAACATCTCCCACCTGTGTGTGCTATGGAGGAGAGAAAAAAATGAAAGCCCGTTGGGGACCTTGCTGGGTACTGGGCTGGGTGTTTGCTTCTTTTGACTTCCCTTCCTCAGCGTCTGACCACAGCTGTTTCAACAGCTGCCTTTGTGCCCTTCCACTAACACCTTTCCATCCCTGGGTCCCTATGGGCTCACGGGAGCAAGCATTCTCCCTGCTCATCCTGTACCCCAGCCCCTCTTAGGATGCCCTGCTTGCCAGGGAGTGGCAAGCTTTGCTTCCAATCAGAGAGCACAGAAGTGAGGGCAAGCCCCTTGGGGCGGGGACATGGTGTCTGGCAGTCTCTCCCCAGACCTGGACCAGGTCCTGGGACAGAACTGAGGGAAGTGGAGCGTGAAAGGCTATGAGGAGGGGAAGATACCAAAGGGAGGGGGTGGCCCTCTTGGCCAGGGATCAGGGTCGTACTGCCCAGGACAAGAACATGAGTGCCTGTCATCTCAGACACCCGAGAGAAGCCCTGGGCCTGCTCTGTGCTAGGGGGCTGCTCAGGACCAGTGTCCATCAAGAACCAGAGCATCTATAAGGGTCTTCAGGGCCACCTGACTTAACAAGTAAAGATGCTCCAGAGACACAGTAGTGTGAGAGGGACCAGCAGCCATGTGGTGTTCAGGGCTGCGTCTGTCTTGGGGCCCAGCTTCCGAGGTCAGTCAGTGTCCTTACAGCAACCATAGTTCCTCTTGGGGAGCCCCCTGCCTTCAAGGGAGACACAGGGTCCTGGGCTGAAAGCTACATTTGCACTGTTTTTAGGTAGAGGGTTCATTTTGTGTGACTTGGGGGATAATGTTTATAGAGATAATAAAGGGGGTTTAACCTACTCTCCCCTGCAACCTCTGCATAGTAACCTCTGTTTTCTCTTACTAATCTAAGAGAGTTCCTGTACCTGTGCCCCAAAATACTCCAAATTAGCTTATTTTTTCATTGCTGTAACAAATTACCCAAGGTTGGATACTTTACAAAGAAAAGAGGTTTAATTAGCTCATAGTTTTGGAGATTGAAAGTCCAACATTGGGAAGTCCCTTGGATTCAGCCTCTGGTGGGTGCTTCATGGCAGATGGCACCACAATGGCAGGAGCACATGCTAGAGATCACATAGCAAGGCAAGAAGCCAGGAAGCAATCCAAGTATCAGGCACAGTGTTTTACAACAACCTCCTCTTGAGTCCCAGGAAAACTCCACTAATCCCTTCAGAGGGCAGCACTCCCAATTATCTTGCACTAGGCTCTAACTCCTAAAGGTCCTACCACCTCCTAACACTTCCTCAGTGAGGACCAAGCTTTCATCACATGCACTGTCGGGGGGCACGCTCAAACCCCATCCAACCATCGGATTTCTAACAAGAAAATGTAACCCCCAGTCCAGTGGCTCTCAGTCCCAGCCAGATGTTAGCATCAAACGCCAGTGCAACCCAAATCCCTGAAGCTCCTCAAATTCCTTAAAGCTCCCCCGGGGAATTCAGACTTGCATCCAGCAGGAGACCCCCCTCTCCCAGGTAGTCTCCCTCAGCCTGCTTGATTCTCAGGGCAGCTGTCTGCTTCCTCATCAGCCCCCGCCCCGGCCCGGTGCTCTAGGCTGGCTCCAGCGCGCAGTATATAGACACAACTAAACAAATTCGGAGGCCAGGGCCGCTTCCCCGCCTGCTCCAGCGCACGGTTATGGGGCAGGGATTTTTCCCAGCAGCCATTGCAGGTGCACTTACTGTCTGAATTACATTCGAATGGCTGGGTGTCTTCTCCCAGCCCCTGAGTTGTGGTCACTGTAGATGCTGAGGCTTGAGTCAACCCAGGAAGCAACCCAGGAAGGCCGAGGAGGCACCTACCTCTGGGCTGCTTCTCCTGCCTGCACCCAGCAGCAAGCCACTGCCCCTCCTTTAGAACTAAAGACCTTTCAGGACTGCCCCAGGCAAAGCTTCAAGTGGCCCAAGTGCACCCAGAGACTCCTCTCTTGACCCCCAGCTCCCTTCTTAGCCCTTAGGTACCAGCTGTCTGCAAGCCTCAGGCAAACCCTGTGCTCAGTTCTCTTTCAAGAACCACGAAAGTATTCACCACCTCTCACCCACCAGTCCCACACCTGAGAATATAGCCTAAGGAAATAATCCTCAAAAAAGAAAAAGCCAGGACTGCATCTAATAGCTGGAAACTTGAAGCAACCGAAACGAACCGTCCAGCTCTCCAGCACTGGTGAGCAGCAGTACGCCCATTTTAAAAGCCAATTATGAAGACTGCTGAAGACGGGAAAGTGCTGATGATGTGGTGCTGACTATAAAATTGCTTTGGATGGGAGCCCAGCTATGAAAACGTTGCATCTGTGCGTGTATGAGAGCATGTGGGGGCGGGGTGGGGGGAGACAAAGCAAAGGAAATGATAAAGAAAAAAATGCCCATTTCATCGATTTCAGAGATTGTAGGTATGTTTTTACTTCTGCTATTCTTGCAATATCTTTGTGCAATAAATATTTGATGTAAGCATGTAATAATAATGGGTGTTGTTAGTCCTGCGTCCGGTAAGGCCCTCGAATGCACCTCTCAGTTGGGCACAGGTGCTCTCAGGGCTGCCTCTCGTGGTTTTTGCATTTGAAAGAAGCCAAAGCTGCAGACCCACAGGTTAGAACAACTTTTCAGGCCCTGAAATCATCACCAGTGGATGACACCTCTGCACACGGCCCCTCAGACACGATTAGGCTTCTTAGCCAAGCGCAGGCTTCCTGAGGGACAACTGAGGAGCTGGCGAAGAGCCTCCAGGTAGCTCAGGCTCTGAGCCTCACATTCTCCAGATGTCAGTTTATTCCATAGTAAGAATGTCCCTGGGGTCGGATGGGGACACTCCCAGAGGTAGCAAACGTGTACACGGCTGAGTTCTGCAAGGTGGTCCCAGCAAGGCAAGAGCCTTCTCCCTGCGATTTCTGGGTCTTCCCCCTGAGGTGGGGAAGGAAGAGGACCTGGGGCTCTTAGAGCCTCCTCAGTAGCAGGCTGGATGGGCATGGATGCTTCTAGAAATAGGGCTGAGCAGGATTTGAGCTCACAAAGAAGACGACTGGCGCTAGTCTCCAAGCTCTCTTACAGGCTGGGTGGGGACCTTTTGAAGTTGTGTTCTCAGGAAAGGACTTGCTGCATTCTGTCCCCTTGGGCTCTAGAGCAGACAGAAACTGGAAGAGTTGCACAGCAGGCCGTGGGGCGGTTCAGGGCAACCCAGGAACCCTGTGACAAGCCCAGTCTGCTCAGGCCTACAAGTCCAGCTTATACATTTGGGGTGGCTTCACCATAACAAGAAGTTTAAAGTGACACCAGTCAGAGTTACCAGGCCCTTACTGCAGCCGCCAGGAGCTTTACAAGCCCAACATCTCACTGAGGGCTCACCCAACCCCAGATCTACCATCATCCCATTTTACAGAACGGGAGGCTGTGACCAAGCTTATACAAGGTCACACAGCTGGTGCTCAAATCAGGGGTGTCGAAAGGTTATGCTGTAAACTGTGGGGCTGCGCTTCTCTCAATGTCAAAGTGCACATATCAATTTTCAAAAATTAAGTATATATACAATTTTTCCTAGACCATGTCTGCTCTGAAGTTCATGGCAACAAATATCCTATAGCTAATGTTCAAAACAGGATTCCTATTCCCCCTTTCCAATCAATCTGGAGGCTTCCACAGGTACCTTGAACATAACATTGGTGATTATTTAAATAGTGTAAGAAGCAGGCATTCTGCCCAGGTTTTCTTTCGGCGAATGCTGAGTGCTTCTAGTGCATTTCATATATTAGAATACATTAAACCAGGATGGACCATAAAATGTAGTAGTTATTCTAGGAACACTAAGATCCTAAAAGGGGAAGAGTCTGGCCTGGGGTCACCCCCTGAGTTAAAGGCTGAGTTTGCACCGTTGCTCCTGCCTTCCTGGGGTTTCTTCCTCCTCAGAAATTGTTCTGCAACGCTTTTGGAGGCAGTTTCGGACACTGATACTATAAAGTTCCTATACATACCCTGCGTGGATCATTTTGTTTCTCTTTTGAAGATCCAAGTGCAGGACTGCAGATGTAGCTGAGAGGTAGACACTTGCCTGGCGTGTGCAGAGCCCTGGGTTCAATCCCAGTACTGCCCCCTACAAAAAAGAGGGGGAGGGGGAGGGAGAGATATCCAGGTAAGATGCTCACCTGCTCAAGCCAGTGGATTATCCTGGCCTCCCAATAATGCAGCTGCTGCTGGGACTCAGCTAACAGCAGTGGCCAGGAACTTCCTCAATATTCAGTAACTTTCTCAACCACAGCCAGGTTTGAGAATACTTCTGAAATCCCTGCTAAATATTTTAGCGTGGGAAGGGAGTTGCTGAAGACAGGGAAAAGATAAGCAAGGGCTGTGTAAATATTTAATTTAGCCCCAAGCTGGTATCCTTAATTACAGAACATTAATGTCTTTATCGTACTATTCTGGAGTCTAACGAACAACGAACAGCCCTATCTCAAATTCACATCAAAACCTCAGGATCAGAAGACTCCAACCAGAACCTCTTCCATTCTCAGGCTCAATCACCTCTGCCTTCCCCACCTGTACACCCCTGTGCCCCTTTACCTCCCTGGCATGTCCCGGCCACCAAAGGCCAAACACAGTGTGAGAGACTGCATGTCCCTGCTTGCGGCTGGGAACGGAGGCTCAGAGAACCAGAGAGGCTGGCAAGTGCCAGAGCCCAGGTTTCCTCATCCACATTCTGAGCATTTTCTGACCCCTCCCTTGAGATCTGCAGGGTGGCCACAAAAGACTCCTCCCTCTGTGAGCTCAGTCCCCTGCAATGGAGTAGTAAAGGAACTCAGCAAATACAGAGAAGGGACACTTAAACCCTAAAGCCAAATTGGGAACCAGCGGGCCCCAGGGCAGGGACTGATGGGGAGGAAGCCCAGAGCCTAAGTCAGCACCCTCCCTGCCCTGCTGGCTCCCCTCTTAGCCCTCTCCACCAGCAGGAGCATCTCTGCCCTCCGGACCAGGCCAGGGCCAGGAGCTTCATGCTCCCACACAACCTGGGGACGCCAGGAGGCTCAGAGTGGTTAAGTGGCTTGTTCAAGTTCATGCACTGGGAAAATGACTGAGTTGAGACTTGAGCCCAAAATCCATGTTCTCTCAGTGACCCTAGAAACCAAGCTTGCCAGCTGGCAGCTCAACATTGCCCTCACCTTGACCTTGACCTTCGGATTGTTAGCCTGACCACTCCAGGGCTAGTGAGAGCCTGGTTCTGGCTGGAAGAGCCTCAGTTTTGAGCCTCGCCCGCCTGCCCACCGCGTGCTGCATCTGTGCAGTTAAATTGAAGAAACAGAGTGCTGGGGAGGCTTGGAGACCTCCTCACTGCCACCCTGGGTCAGATGCCCACAGGTGGGCCAGAGACCCTGAGGTGGGAAGCAAGCCTTCATTTGGCCCCTATTTCCTCCTTCACCCATGCTTTCTGCAGATCCTTCCTGGGCATCTTCCGTGACAGGCACTGTGCTCCTAGAGCTGCGAACACAGATGGTCCCAGATCTACAATGGTCCAACTCAGGAGTTTTCAACCACGTAATGGTGCAAAAGTGATGCTCGTTCAATTGAACTGTGCTTCAAACCTTGACCTTTGGTTTTTTTCAGGCTAGTGGTATATGGAACACACCTTCTTGAAATGCTGGCTAGTGGCAAGGAGCCACCATTCCCAGTCAGCCATGCCACCAAGAGGGGAAGCAACAGATCCTATGTGTTGTGTGGCTAAGCATATTGAAAGCATATGACATTAAAGGGTAAGGGTATTAAATACACTTTTGACCTACAGTTTCAACTTATGATGGGTTTATCAGTATCAAAATACTGACAGGAGGTATAATGACCCCCACAGATGTTGTATTCCCCAGATCCTGTGAATGAACATATTCCTTTACATCGCAAAAAGGATGTTGCAGATGAGATGAAGCTTAAGGATCTTGAGATGGGCAAATTATCTTGGACTACCAAGTTAGGGCCAATATAATCATAAGAATCATTATAAGAAGACAAGAGGGTCAGAGTCACAGCAAGAAATGTGAGGACAGAAGCAGAGACAAAATGGATACAGCTTTGAGCCAAGGGATGTGAGCAGCCTCTGGGAGCTGGACTGTCCCCTGGGGCCTCCAAAAGGAGGACAGAACTGCGGACACCAAGTGAGCCCAGTGAAACTGATTTTGAACTTCTGGCCTCTGGAACAGTAAGATAACATGTTGTAAGCCACTAAGTTTGAACAAATTAAATGAGATATGGTTCTTAACCTTGAGAAGCCCTTTTTGGGACAATGGCAGATTCCCCCTGGAGGGCTTGTTAAACAGAGACGCTGGGCCCCACACATGGAGGTTTTGATTCAATAGGTCTGAGTTGGGGCTGAGAATTTGCACTTGTAACAAGCTCCTATAAGGTGCTGAGCTTCTGGTTGGGGACCACTGGTATGGAGAAATGGGTCTCAAATATTAATGTGGATTCAGCTGTCATAGGGATTTTGTTAAAATGCAGGTTCTGAAGTTGGCTTGTCTATGGATGCCTGACGCCTCTGTTAGAAAGTCAGGTCCCTGAAAGCAGATCCTTTGCCGTCAGTCATCATTCCTGCTGAGTCTCCAGGCCCTGGAGCAGTGGCTGGCAACACTAACCCAATAAACCCCTGTGGCATGAATGGGTACATAAGCAAGATTTCAGAGCTTGTGAGCATGTTCAAGCCAGACAGTGATTTGGACATTGTGGGAGCCCTTGCTGGCCACAGAAACAAGCAAAATCTCACAGACACAGTGAGGATCAGGAAGGCAAAGTGGGTGGAAGGAGTCCCCAAGGACCTCCTCCAAGGAGGGTGTCGCAAAGGAGGAGAGGGAGAGACAGGGGACAGCCAGGGAAAGAGGGTGTCCTTGAAAGAAGTCCAGTCAGCTGGTGAAGAGCTGAGAGATGTTGGGAGGGAAACTTAAGAGTGTCACACCCCTTGTTGGGAGCTCTGGGGTGGCAACTCCTATTAAAAGATGAAGGGGGCTCAAATACACATCCATGTTCTCCCTCTCTTGACTTAATTAAATACTTCACAAAAGTAGTGTGTGTGTGTTTGAAAACATTTAGGAAAAGTCTCAGAAGCGTAAAGAAGAAAATTTAAATTTCTATAATTTCCATACCTAAAATGAACCTCTGTGTGTGTGTGTGCGCACATGCATGTGTGTGCATGTGTGTAGTCCTAGGGATGAGACTCTGGGCTTCACATGCTACACAAGTCCCATGCCACTGAGCTGTACCCCCAGCTGGAAACAATCCCTATTTATATTTTAATGTAATTCAGTGTTTATTGAATACATGCAAGGAACATATGCATGTAATTTCCCTTCAGATTTGGGGTAATATTCGTCATCTTTAAATCTTTTCTTTTACTTTATACTTTATATTTACTTAAGTTTACTTCAGTATTTCTCATGTATTCTGAAGTGCCAAATGTAATTTTTGAAGGGTGGATAATATATTTTTGCACAAATGCATCATAATTTAATTAGTCCCTAACTTCTGAGCACCTAGGTTGTTTCATTTACATTACCCTGAGGTTACCAAAGTTGGCCTTTTCATGAATTGATTAGTTACTTGCATTTCTTCTTTAATGAAATATTTATTCAGATCTTTTGCCCATTTTTTAAAAAATTAGGTTGTTTTCTTATCACTGAGTCCTTGATATATAAATCCTTTGTCAAATATACAACTTGTAAATATTCTCTCCTAGCCTGTGGTCTAAGTTTCATTTTTAGCTTCATCTGCAGGGCAAATGTTTTTGATATTGATGAAGCCTATTCCAACAACTTTGCTTTTTCTGATTATGCCTTTGGTTCTAAGAACTCTTTGCCTAACCCAAGGTCACAAATAGTTTCTCTTATTTCTTCTAGAAGATTCACAGGTTTACACGCAGGACTAGGATCCATTGTGAGTTAATTTTTGTAGAAGGTGAGAGGTATGTGAAGTCCTAGTTTTTTGTTTTGTTTTGGAAATAGACTCCCGGTTGCCCGGCCATCCATGCACTGGTACAAAGCACCCAAGTGGAGAGTGTGCCCTGGGGTGGATGCTCGTGCCATCGCGGCAGCGTCTACACAGGATGGACAAGGACCCCAGCTTGCTTCCCAAGGGGACAACGCTTGGCAAGATCCCTGGGCCTGGGAGCCGGAGGTCTCCACCACGTTTCCAGCCGGCCCCGACACTGGAGCAGTGCGCACCATCTCCCCCTTCCTCGGTTTCTCCTTCTGAGAAACGGGAGTGACAGTCCTGACCAGGCAGGCTCCTGGCGAGGACTACTGGGTGTGCCTGGGGAAGTTTGTGGACACACGCCCACGCGCTAACACGCTGTTTTCCTAAGGCGAGGTCCTGGCTATGGGCACAGGGGCTGGGTTGACTTGAATGGAACCGGAACTCCTTGATGCATTTCCAGCGATGCGCACCTCTGGAAATTCTAGAAAACGGTTTACAACAAAAACTTGGGGTCGCCCCGGGCGGTTCCTGTGCGGTGCGAAGGGCCTGGGGCGGGGCGCAGGCTGCGGGATTGTGGTGAGACTTGGGAAGCACTTCCCGAGGCAGCGGCTTGCTAGCGCCCTCACCGCCCTGAAGGTGGCGCCCGCGTGCCGGTCAGAGCGCGGCGGGGACGGACCCTCTGCTGCAAGCGCAGCCCAGAGCCAGCTCTGGTCCCCAGCCAGAGTCTCCCAGAGATTCCGGCTGGCAGTTGCAGGAGGCAGGTCTCACATCTTGAAGGAGCCACAATTGCTGCTGTGATAGGCCTGAAAACCCTGGGGTCCTGCCCTGTGCATCTTTGTGAGGGTGGAACTCGGGGTGTAAGTCGGAAGAATCTGGTTCAAATCCTGGTGTTTCTTCCTGCTAACAGAGAGAGGGCTCCTCAACAAGCCCTTGTTTATTTTTTCCCCCACTTGAATAATCCCTCCTACTTCTTTGGGATGCTAAGATAGGTAATAAGTGCTTAACAAATATTAGCAGTTACCGTTTTTTTTCAGCAAACATGGTGTTGAGAATCAGGAAAGGTTTCAGAGAGACTTGATACCATTTCTTAGATTGTCAAATAAATGGGCACTAAATGTTAGACTCTTAAAGTACTTAAATACTTCTTAAAGTATTTTAATAAGATTGAATTACAATTTCAAAAAGTTAAATTGGGATCCCAGATTTAAATAATTTTGATTTTAACTTTTGAAATTCATTACTTAAAATCTGTATTTGCCTTTTCCATTTAGTAGACAATTTTTAATATTTTAGGAAAAACAACTATTGTTTGCATACATTTTCACACAAGTTAATTCTTACAATTGATTTTTTTTTTTTTAAAGAGAAACAACTTTATTTAGTTTTTCACATGGCCTTAGTGCTCCAACACTTAGTTGTGTACGTGGTGCTGGGGTTTGAACCCAGGTCCTCGTGCTTGCCAGGCAAGCGCCGAAACTGCTGAGCCACCGCTCCAGCCCCACAATTGATTTTTTTGATGATGAAAATATATTCAAATGTTGTACTCTGAGTATAATGAATTTTTTAATTCTTTGGATCATTGAGAATGTGTGCAAATAGAAATCAAAGAATAATTATGAAAGTGGAACCCAGAAAAAATAAAAAGGCTAAACATAAAAATAGAAAATCTACATAGAGGTAATCTGTTTAAAATTTAAAATACCTCCAAGAGGGCTGGAGTGGTGGCGGCTCAGTGGTTCTGCTGCTTGCCTGGCATGTGTGAGGACACAGGTTCGAACCCCAGCACCTTGTACACAATGAATTGTCAGAGCAACAAAAGCCACATGAAAAACTTATTGATTCTCTCTTTCTCTCTCTATCGTTCTCTTTTTTTTAAAGAGAGAGGGACAATGAGAGAGACAGAGAGAAACAACTTTATTTAGTTTTTCACATGGCCTTAGTTGCTCCAGCACTCAGTTGTGTACGTGGTGCTGGGGTTTGAACCTGGGTCCTCGTGCTTGCCAGGCAAACGCTGAAACCACTGAGCCACTGCTCCAGCCCCGTTCTTTTCTTTAAAAAAATTAAAATAAAATAAAACAAAATACTGCCAAGAACAAAAGTGAACAGATTTCACCTGGACCCTCAAAGCACACACAATTGGGCTGGACTGGTGGCTTGGCGGGTATGGCCCTTGCCTGGCACGTGCAAGGATGTGGGTTCAAACCCCAGCACCACGTACCCAACAAAGTGTTGAATCAATGAAAGCAACATGAAAAACTAAATTTAAAAAATTGATTCTCTCTTTCTCTCTCTCTCACTGTCCCTTTCTCTCTTAAAAAAAAAAAAAGCTCACACAATTTTTTTTTTTTTTTTAAAGAGAGAAGGACAGTGTGAGAGAGAGGCAGAGAATCAATCTTTATCGAGTTTTTCACATGGCTTTCGTTGCTCTGACACTTAGTTGTGTACGTAGGTGCCAGGCAAGCACTGTAACCTCGGAGCCATCGCTCCAGCCCCATCACAGAATTATTAAAATGGAAAGAGACCATGGATGGTTTTCAATAAAATAAGTAAACAAGGATAGGTAACATTGATAGGATGATTTTTATTTTGCTTTGCTTTTAAGGCAGAGAGTGTCAATTTTATTTATTTTTTTTATTTGATTTTTTTTTTCCTGACACTTAGATGTGTATATGGTGCTGGGTCTTAAACCTTGAGCATTACAGGCAAGCACTCTACCACTGAGCCACCACTCCAGCCCCTGATAGGATGTTCTTTTTTTTTTTTCCAAAGAAACAATACAATATGTTTATATTCTGAAAATTGATTTACCCCTAGAACCTCCTCTAATTACCCACCCTTGTCCCTTCCCTCCTCCCCCCTCCTTCCCAATACATCTCTACTAATGCCTTAGGTTGTATGTCACTATATCTTTTCAGAGTTTAATATGTGAGAGTTGACCACCTTTCCCAATGGTCAGGGTTTAGCTCCAGCCTCCACAGATGAGTGAAAACATTCGACCCTTGGTTCTCTGGGTTATGCTGATTTCACTCAGCATGATTTCTTCCATAGCCATCCATTTACCTTCAAAGGCTGCAATATCATTGTTTCTAAATGCTGACTAGAACTCCATGGTATGTATGTATCACAGTTTTTGGATCCATTCATCCAGTGAGGGGCATCTGGGTTATTTCTATAATTTAGCTATTGTAAATTGAGCTGCTGTGAACATAGATATTGCTGTGTCACTATAATGTGCTGATTCTAAATTCCCTGGAAAAATACCCAAGAGAGGAATAGCAGGATCATATGGTGGGCTCATCCCTAGTTTTTTTTGAGAATTCTCCACCCTGCTTTCCAGAAGGGCTGTACCAGTCTGCAGTTCCACCAACAGTGTGCTAGTGTGCCTATCTCTCCACAGCCCCTCCAGCATCTATTATTGTTTCTTTTCTTCATTTTTGCCAAACTGACTGGCATGAGGTGAAATCTTAATGTAGTTTTCATTTGCATTTCTCTGATTACTAGTGATTTAGAGCACTTTCTCGTGTATGCACTGGCCTGATCAATGTCCTCTACTGAGAAGTTTCTATGTAGCTCTTTAGCCCATTTATTGATTGGGTTGTTTGTGTTTTTGAATTTGAGATTTTTGAGAATTTTGTAGATTCTGGATATGAGACCTGATAGGATGTTCTTAAAAGGAAATTATGTGTGCTATATTCGGTCAAACAGTATTTTATTTGGGGTGAGGGAGGAACTAATTGCAAGACATATACAGAAAAGCTAAGATGGTCTAATTTTAGTAACTTTAAATTTTGATGTTAAACATGTAAGATTATTTGGATTTTTTAAATAAAGCAAATAATATCTAGGATGTAGAATTCAAATGGGATTATTAATTTATTGACTAAAAAGTGAGAAAAGAAATTATGCATAAGAATTCTGAATAGTAAATATTCAAATTAGTCAGATTATGTCAGGAACAAAACCCACATTGACTGACTAACACATATATGAGTTTGAGCAACAGAAAAAGAAAACAAAGTCAAAATTAAGGAGTACTTTATTGGTTTTCACCTTTGAGAAAAAGTAAAGTTTCTGATTTGAATGACAAGCTAAATAAATAGCTTTCAGTTATAGGTACTGATTTTCTTAAAGTGTCAAGGGTAAGCCTGGATGATGCTACTAACACAACTGTAAAGAAAAAAGCTCATGAACTAGAATTCTGGCCAAAAGCATAGACGCACTCCCTGGGCTGTGTCAGTTTGCTAGTAGATGTGGCTTTGGCTGCATGGAGCAATGGCAGGCTTGGACCATCCTACGGTTATATGAGATGTTCTCTGGATCTGTCCCAAGCTGGAGCATCTTGATGAAACGCGTATCAAGTCTGACCTAACAACCACTCACAGAGGCTGATGGGGCTGCAGGACAGCACTCTCAGAGCAACTAGCTGTGACACAGACAGAGCCATCTAGATGACTAGATGGGCTTGGAAACTGCAGAGTCCTCTTGTAAAGAGCAAGTCTCAGTCTTTGAAAGACAATAAAATTATTTTTTATCATTTTGTGGTATCCATGTTTATTTTTCTTTGCTAAAAACTGTTGCTTGCCATTAATAAAGTTAGCGAAATGTTACTTTTTTATTTTGG
>PVKS010046244.1:0-13397 GCA_004027875.1 Aplodontia rufa
CCCTGGCCCTTTTCATTTTGAGACAGGATTTCATTAAGTTGCTGAGGCTGGCCTCAAACTTATGATCCTCTATGCCTTAGCCTCCCCAAGTTGGTGGGATTACAGGCACGAGCTACCATGCCTGACTCAAAAACTTTTTATTGGATATAGCACACATACTGAAAGGTACACAAATCTGGGGCTGGACCTGTGGCTCAGCAGTTGGAGCGCTTGCCTGGTATGTGCGAAGACCTGGGTTCCAACCCCAATACCACATATACAACTACGTGTCCAAGAAACAAATTCTAGATGAAAAAATAAAATTCTCTCCTTTCCTCACTCTCTCCTTCTCTTTCACTTAAAAAAAAAAATACACAAATCTGACCTGTGTAGCTTAATGAATCTTCACAAGCTGAGTGCACCCGTGTAACTAGCACCCAGAATAAGAAACCAAATATTGGGACTGGAGTGGTAGCTCAGTGGTTACTGTGCTTTCCTGGCATGCCCAAGGATGTAGGTTTGAACCCCAGCACCACGTACACAACAAAGTGTTGGAGCAATGAAGGCCACATGAAAAACTAAATAAAATTTAATTCTCTCTCTCTCTCTTTCTTCTCTCTTTATTTTTTATTTTATTTTATTTTATTTTATTTTTTTAAAGAGAGGACCGTGAGAGAGAGAGAGAGAAAATCAATTTTTATTGAATTTTTCACATGACTTTTGTTGCTCCAACACGAAGTTGTATACGTGGGTTCTGGGGTTTGAACCCGTGTACTTGAGCATGCTGGGCCAGTGCCGCAACCGCTGAGCCACCGCTCCAGCCCCTCTCTTCTCTCCTTTTAAATAAATAAATAAATACATAACTGTGACTTCCATCTTAAAAAAAAAAAAAAAGAAGCCAAATATTACCAGCACTGTAACACCCCCCCATAGTTTATTCTATTCACTAGCACCTTACCTCCAGAGAACCACTTTCTTTTTTTTTCAGGGCTAAGGACCAAACTCAGGGCCTTGTGCGTGCTAGGCAAGTTCTCTGCCACTGAGCTAAATCTCCAACCCCGGGAGAACCACTTTCTAACTTCTAATATCATAGTGTAGTTTTGCCTGTTTGTTAGCTTTATATTAATGGGATCATACAGCAGTACTCTTGTGTCTTCTTTCACTGAATATTATGTTTGAGATTTAGTATTATTGCATACAATTGTAAATCATTCATTGTCATTGATGTAGAGCAGCATCCAGCAGACTACAACCCACAGGCTAAATCTGACGTCTTGCTTGTTTTTGCACAGCTAGTGAGCTAAGTATATTTTTTATATTTTTAAATGGCTTAAAATAAATAATAAAATGGTATGATATCTGAAAATGACATGAAATTGAAATTTCAACATTCATAATGAAGTGCATAGTTTTTGCCCTATAAGGGCAGAGTTGAGTAGTTGTAACAGAAACTAGATAGTTGGCAAAGTCTAAAAACATTTAGTATTTACAGAGAATATTTTGCCAATCCCTGCTGAGTATATTGACATTTGAACCTACTACCATATGTGTATCTATTCTACTCTTTGTGGGCATTTGGGAAGTTTCCAGAGTTTACCTGTCATGAACATAGGACCCTAATTGTTAATCATTAAAATTGATGTAAATGTTGTAAAGTCATTGTTTTCTCATAGGTCTCTTCCGCTGAGAACCATTTTTTTTTTTTTTAAAAGAGAGAGGGACAGTGAGAGAGACAGAGAAAGACAGAAACAACTTTATTGAGTTTTTCACATGGCCTTAGTTGCTCCAACACTCAGTTGTATACATGGTGCTGGGGTTTGAACCCGGGTCCTCGTGCTTGCCAGGCAAGCGCTGAAACCGCTGAGCCACCGCTCCAGCCCCTGAGAACCATTTTTGATCAACTCTCAGGTCAATTTTACAAATATACATATATATATTTAAAATTTAATATGTATGTATATTGTACATATATACATAGTTTAATTTGGCTGTTTTTTTCCTTACATATAGACTGTAAGATAGGAAATTTTGCCCTGAGTTCTATTTCTTTTGAACACTTTTCTAACTGAGAAAAGTTTTTCTCAGAAGCTGCATAGTAGATAATTGAATAAATTATACTTTTATTACTGTGCCTTGTCATACATTTTATTCTCCATTAGTTCTTTGATGGTCTTATTAATTGGTACATATTTTTGTTTTTAGAGACAGGGTCTTACTGTGTTGTCCAGGTGATCTCAACTTCTAGGCTAAAGTGATCCTCCTGCCTCATCCTCCCAAGTGAAGTGACTAAAGGCCCATGTCCACCGGGCCTGGCTAATTATTGCAATATTTATTTTTTCTCATGTTCTCATTTTTATTATTAAATCTTTTAAATTTCTGTCAGCTCAGTACTTTTCCTGTTGTAGAACTCAGATAGGAATTTGGGACTAAAGAGAGAGAGATACTGATCTGAAAGGAAGTGCCCATGAGCCACTTTGATGCAGTAAGTGCTTAGGAACAGTTGTTAATACTCAAGAGACATGTCCTTGCCCATGCCCTCATAAAATGAAAGAAACACATAGGCAGAGGGAAAACTGGTGTGAAATTGTGTACCTCCACTGTGGCTTCCCCTATAGTCCAGCCCCCAGCAATTGCCCCTCTATAAATAGTAATACCCCACACCAATGAGTTGCTGTCTTTCCTTCTGGAAATAGCCCCATTCTCCCTTGAGCATATATATATTCCTTGCTTTACCCCAGAGGAATCTCTTTTGAGATTGCCCCTGTTCTCTTTTGTTTTTGTTTTTTAAAGAGAGAGGAGGGGGGCTGGAGCAGTGGCTCAGCAGTTTGGTGCTTGCCTGACAAGCACGAGGACCCGGGTTCAAACCCCAGCACCACGTACACAGCTAAGTGTTGGAGCAACGAAGGCCATGTGAAAAACTAAATAAAATTATAAAAAAAAAGAAAAAAGAGAGAGGAGAGGGCCTGGAGCAGTGGCTTGGTGGTTGCGGCGCTTGCCCGGCATGCCCAAGTGCACAGGTTCAAACCCCAGCACCCACGTACACAACTAAGTGTCAGAGCAGTGAAAGCCATGTAAAAAACTCAATAAAAAATGATTCTTTCTCTCTCTCTCTCTCTCTCACTGTCCTCCTTTCTTTAGAAAAGAGAGAGAGAGAGAGAGATGGAGATAGTGAGAAAGAGAATCAATTTTGTTTAGTTTTTCCTGTGGCCTTCTTTGCTCTGACACTTCGTTGTGTACGTGGTGCTGGGGTTTGAACTCAAGTCCTTGCACATGCCAGGCAAGCACTGTAACCCCTGAGCCACCCCGCTGTACCCCCATTCCCCCATTGTCTTTTGAATATGTACCTACTTTTCTCAATGAATCTCTGTCTATGCCTTTGTCTGGCATGTGCTGAAATTCTTTTGTGTCACTTATGCCAATCACCCTGCTAGTCCTGCGTCAATTTCCCCATCTCTCTAGGAACTCCTTGGATCCTTCTTTGTAGACGAGTCTTTGTGTCTTCTGTGACAGGGCTATGCCCTTTGGTTAATAGTGGGTCTCTGGTTGTAATACAAGATGGCCTCTTAGCAGTTTTGATTCTTAAACAGTAATCTATCTATTTTAAAACAAGATTTTGTTTTTCATTATAGTTTTACATATTGAAGGGATTGTTGTTACACTTTCATACATGCATACATCATATACCCCCCTTTTCCCCTCCTTGCTCTTTTCCCCTCTCCCCCTTCCATCCCTCTGGACCCCTAGTATGTGAGATTGCCCCCAGTTCGATTGGTAATCCATGTTAAACAGCAATTTAAAGAAATATAAATGTTAACTTAGGCACTTGAGTTGGGTACTGTACTAATCAAGGACTGTTTCCCAAGAGAAGGATTTAGAGGCTGTCAGCAGTATTGCAGAAATAGTTCCAGAAATGAAGGAGGAAGGGAAGAACTCTCCCCACCATACACACATCTTTGAGGTGGACAAAAATATTTTTTTAGAAAAAGCTAAATTCTTTCTCTATGAGGTTAAACACCAATTTGTTACTTGGAATTGTTTAATAGGAGTAAACATTTGTTGTGTTTCATTATGCCTCAAGTGTCATACTCAAAATATTAAAAAAGGTAGATGGCAAATAAGTTATTGAGAAAAAGTAACCTGCAAACGGAAAACAAGTTAGTGAGCTTGTTCTACTGGAGTGTAATTTAGAGTTTGGCAGTTCTGCTGCTGCTTTACTTCCTTAATTATTGATTTACTATAATATCTTAGTTATATAGTTATGTAAACCATAAAATTGGTTTTTTGAACCCTCATTTACCTATACAGTTGTTTTTCTTTTGATGTGTTCTGTTGAGTATTTAGGACTTTGATATTTTGTTACCACTTCATTGTAATAATAGTATAAGAAGAAATATAGAAAATGGTAATTAATTTTATAGCCCCTTGAATAGAGAAAATGACCAGGTCTTGGTTTAATGCTGTTGGTTTAATAATGTTTTATGTTATGGTCTTAGAAAACTTGGTGATTTTGGTATTTAATTGTGATGTGGGATTGTTTTTTAGAGGAATCTGAGCTAAAACAGAAAATATTCTGAAGATTTACCCTAAAGATAGAATTTCAAATTCCTTTTTTTTTTTTAAGAGAGAGAGGGACAGTGAGAGAGAAAAAATAGTTTTATTTAGTTTTTCAAGTGGCTTTCATTGCTCTGACACTTTGTTGTGTATATGGTGCTGGGGTTTGAACCTGCATCCTCATGCACCGTAATGGCTGAACCACTGCTCCAGCCCCAGAATCTTAAATTCTTAGTTGGGTTTTAAAGGTTCTGTTTCCAGTCTTTTTTTATGGATTTGTAGCTATTTTATTTATTATCCTAGAAAGTTTGTGAAGTTTTCTCTCCATTTGTATTTATGCAAGTTGAAATCGGTATACAAAAATATGAAGTAATTCTGGAGGTTCTATTAATTATAGTTACTTTAAAACATCCTATGTAGGCTTCTGGCCAAAGATTTTATGTTACATACGTAGGCGAAGGATGATGACAAACATTTGGGGAAAAATGTTTAAGAATTAACTTCATAGACTCACCATTGACTTTGTTTTGCATGGTTTCTGGGTTAGCATTTAAATTAGTTCCAGAGTGACTAAAATTATAGATTATTTTGTTGAATAACAGTGTAATTTAATATAATCCTAATGTAATGTTCTGTAATTAGACTTGGGTAATGTGGCAGCAAATTGCTTTCAAGATATCTCTAGCCTCAAGAGATTTTGCTGAAGCAGATAGTAAGCTATTCTTTTAGACATTCAGAATATTAAGATTGGAAAGCTGGCTTGATTAGTGAACTTGAAAACAAAAGCTACCACTTTTTGTAGAATATCTGTCAAGATTTTTTCATTCTTAAATTGCAAGCCCTTTTAATGCTGCATTAGGTTAGGCATAGTCATTTCTTTTGTCTAGATAGGTAGACTGAATTATGGATGATACAGAATTTGAGTATTGCTTTTAATCAGGTGATAAAAACAAATATTGAGTCTTTCATTAATTCCATTACACATTAAACTTCGTGCAAAGTATTGTGCTAGGGGAATATATAGATGAGTAAAACATTCTATTTGATAAGGAGCCTGTTGTTTGCTAGGGGAGATGAATATATCTAAATGATAAGAACTGAAAGCAAAATAAAAAGCCTAACAAATGAATTGTGATTAATTCCAGTTACTAGGTTATAACAGCATTTAAGTTGGGCCTGCCAAGGTAAGATATCCACAAGCAGAATAAGGGAAGGGGTTCTACATAGGGGGAGCAACATTAATATATATGATCATGGAAATGTATATTAAGTTAAAAATCCCAAGGTCACAGTGAAACATTTGAGATATAAGATGATTTTCAAGAATGTTGTATGAATATATTTGGACGTTCTGTGATGAGCAAGAAGCCAGGGAAAATTTTAAATTGGGCAAGTAGCATAAATTCAGATTTATAAGAGGACTTCTTGAATAGTGTGAAACATGAACTATTTTAATGTGGCTACCAAACCATCTAATTTGCAGTATTTCAAAGTGGGCTTACTTATTGGTGAAGAAACCACATTGACCTACTCACTCATACTATTGTAAGGTTAGATTGAATTCCTGATTTACTTAGCCAGTTATATAAAATCTCTCGGAGGAGAAAATGTTCACAAAGGGCAGGAGAAAATGCGATCATTATTTGATTTGATCCCCACTATTACTCTGCCTGCAAAATTTAATTTTTGCTGCATATCTGCCCTTTTGTACTGATTTATATCATTCTTCCAGGTTTTTTTCATGTTTGTCTAAGGGGAAGAAAGCAGAATCCAGCGTCCAGGCTGTTTTCTGGTATTTTAGGAAACTTACTTCCACTATTTCTGGTTTTTTTTTTTGGTACCAGGGATTGAAACCAGGGTCGTTTAACCACTGAACAACATCCCCAGTCCTTTTTATTTTTTATTTTGAGACAGAGTCTCACTAAGTTGCTGAGACTGACTTTGAACTTGCTGTCTTCCTGCCTTAGCCTCAGTCACTGGGATTATAGCCACACCCAGTTTATGTATGTTTCTTTTCTTTTTTTTAGAGAAGGAGAGAGTGAGAAAGAGAAAGAATCAATTTTATTTATTTTTTCATCTGGGCTTTGTTTTCCTGACACTTAGTTGTTTATGTGGTGCTAGGGTTTGAACCTGGGTCCTTGCACATGCCAGGCAAGTGCTCCAACTGCTGAGCCACCGCTCCAGCCCTTATGTATTTTTCTTGGTATGAAAACATGAATTGATTTTCTTCATTGTAATGAAAATAGGTTGAAATACAACTGCTTATTATTTTTCAAAAAATATAATACACTTTATTTTTTAGAGCAGTTTTAGATTCATACCAAAATTAAGCAGAAAGTAGAGAGAGTTCTCATATATTTGCTGTCTTCATACAGCCTCCCTTGCTAACAGCCCATACCAGAGTTTTATGTTTATTAGAATAGGGGAAACTCCATGAAGACATCATTGTCACCCCCAGTCCATGGTTTACATTAGGGTTCACTCTTTGCATTGTAAGTTCTATGGTTTTGACAGATGTGTAATGGTAAGTGTTTATCATTGTAATAGTTTCACTTCACTAAAAATCTGTGTTCTACTTCTTCTTTTCTCCCTCCCCCTTTCCTCTGGTAATCACTGATCTTTTATTGACTCCATAGTTTTACCTTTTCCAGAGTTTCATGTAGTAGGGATTGTATGAGATTTTTAGTCACGCGTAGTGACACTCATCACTAATCCCAGCAAATCCAGAGAATAAGGCAGAAGGATCACAAGTTTAAGGCTAGCCTCAGCAAGTTAGTGGGGCCCTAAGCAACTTAGCGAGACCCTGTCTCAAAATAAAAAGGGCTGGGGATGTGACTCAGTGGTAAAGTCCCTCTGGGTTCAATCCCCAGTACCCAGAAACAAAACAAAAAAACCAACATAAAATATTTTTAGATTTTTAGATTGGCTTCTTTCACTTAGTAATATGGGTTCAGGTACCTCTGTGGCTTTTCATGGCCACAATAGCTCCTTTCTTTTTCTTTTTTTTTTTTTTTTTTTTTTTTTGTATCAGGGATTAACTCAGAATGGCATTTAACCACTGAGCCACATCTCCTCTCCAGCTCCCCTCCCTTTAAATTTTTATTTTGAGGTAGGGTCTTGCTGATTTGCTTAGGGCCTCCCTGAGTTGCTGAGGCTTGTTTTGAACTTGTGATCCTCCTGCCTCAGCTTCCTGAATTGCTGGGTTTACAGTTGTACACTATTGCACCTGGCTAGCTCATTTCTTTTTAGTGCTAGGTTGTATTCTATAGACTGGATATACCACAGTTTGTTTTTCCATTTATTTAACTGTAGGGCATCTTCAAGTTTTGGAAATTATGAATAAAACTGCTATAAACATTCACCTACAGGTTTACATGAGGACATAAATTTTAAGCTCATTTGGGTGAATGCCAAGGAGAGCAATGGCTAGAATATATGATAAGAGTATTTTGTTTATAGGAAACTGCCAACTCTCTTCCAAAGCAACTACCAGTTTTGCATCTCCACTAGCATGAATGAGAGTTATTGTTGCTCCATATCTTCCCCCACATTTTTTTTTTAAAGAGAGAGAGGGACAGTAAGAGAAAAAAAGAGAGAATCAATTTTTATTTAGTTTTTCATGTGACTTTCGTTACTCCAACACTTCTTTGTGTACATGGTGCTGGGGTTTGAACCTGTGTCCTTGGGCATGTCAGGCAAGCACTGTAACTGCTGAGTCACCGCTCCAGCCCCAACACCAGCATTTGGTACATCAGTGTTTTGGAATTTCTGTTCTAATAGATATGTTGGTATTAATTTCTGATTTGGTGGTTTATTTCTTAAAGTCCTAGAGTACTTAATTTGTAAACAAGTATTATTTATTAATATCTTTCATAATATAGACAGCATTTTTACACAGAATAGAATATAATTGCAAGTACCAAATAGTCTAAAGTTCCTTGTTTAAATGTTTATCTAGCTTTAAAGTATGTCTGTACCATGTTTACAACTAGGATCACCAATTATGAATGCATTTAGACAGTAGCTAGAAGGAACTAAAGTGATTTGTAGGCATACCTTTCTTTTTCATTCCAGTTACAATATTTGTGATAAAGTAAAAGAAAGTTTGTATAGTTTACTTTTTTTTAAGAGAGAAGGATAGTGAGAGAGATAGAGACAATCATTTTTTTATTTTTATTTTTATTTATTTATTTTTTTTAATTTTTTTTTTTTTTAAAGAGAGAGGACGGTGAGAGAGACAGAGAAAGAGAGAAACAAGTTTATTTAGTTTTTCACATGGCCTTAGTTGCTCCAACACTCAGTTGTGTACGTGGTGCTGGGGTTTGAACCCGGGTCCTCGTGCTTGCAGGCAAGCGCCGAAACCACTGAGCCACCGCTCCAGCCCTTATTTTTATTTTTTATTAGAAGTATATAGAAATACAATTGAGGGGGAAACATTATCAAACCAACAGTAATCAGTGTATATATACTTTGTTATCTAGGGGTAATGTCAAAACATGGATGACCACCTTGGGTTTCACCTGTTGCAGTTGAGACAATCATTTTTTATTGAGTTTTTCACATGGCTTTTTTTGCTCTGACACTTAGTTGTATACATGGGTGCTGGAATTTGAACTCGTGTATTCGTGCATGCCGGGCAAGAGCTGTAACCACCGAGGCACCATTCCAGCCCCCTATAGTTTACTTTTTAGGATGTATTTTAAATATTTAAGATTCGAGTTGATTTTAGTTATAATCCAGGCCATTTATGAAGTGTTTCTGACATTTGTTTTTGTTAGACATACATTTATACAATTGTGTCTTAAACTTGGTCATTTTTTTAACTATATGTTTGATTACATTCCAAAAATATGGTAATCTGAAAAGAAATAGAATATGGGCTATCATGATTTTTTAAATTTTATTTTTAAAGAGAGAGAGGGACAGTGAGAAGGAGAGAGAGAAAGGGAGAATCAGTTTTATTTAGTTTTTCATGTGGCTTTTGTTGCTCTGACACTTCGTTGTGTACATGATCCTGGGGTTTGAACCTGTGTCTTCTCGCGCATGCCAGGCTAGTGCTGTAACTGCCAAACCAGCACTCTAGCCTGCCTATTATGAATTTTAAAGATTTTGTATATTTAAAACTTTAATGATGCCTAAAATACCATTATACCAGACGGATCGCTCACCAAGTCAGATTATTAAATGACTTCTCATTTTAAAATTCTTTTTTTTTCATTTTAGCAAAAGTTGTAAATAAGATTACTTTATTCCTATGTTTTTTCAATTGTTTCTTATTGTTTACCCTTTTCTTTTCCTACTTGGCAAGATTTGGTCTTCGATTTCAGATCTTTTTTGTGGTTTTTGTCCAGTTTTAGCCTGATGATATCCACTTTGTTGGTGTGAATGCCTACATAATAGTTGTACCAATAACCTTTTCCTGTGGTATCCATTCACTGTAGTTGACCTATTTCTTCCTGTAAACTTGGACTACTTTGTGAGTCTGAGGACCTTTGTAGTGTCTGCAGATAATGAAGAGCTTCTTTCTCAGCTCTTTGGAAAGAAGGGTGGACGGAATGCCATTTATGGTTCTTGCTTTGGTCAGAAGTCAAAAAGGAATTGAACTTCATCTTGCCTGCTGCTGCTTCAGTGATAGCTGCATAACGGAAGAGGTCTACACAAGATGGGTTTTTTAATTTTTTGGCACTGGGGTTTGTACCCAGGGGCACTTAACAAAAGCCACAACCTCAGCATTTTTTTTTTTTTTTTAATTTTGAGGTAGGGTCCAAGTTGTTGAGAAATTCACAAAATTGCTGAGACTGTGCACTTATGATCCTCCTGCCTCAGCCTCCCGAGCCACTGGGAAGATGTGTTCTTTTAAGTTCCTTTGAAATTTGACAAAAGTTCTCTTAGATTGTGTTTGTCTTCAAAGTAAGAATGAGGCTTCAAAACATTCAAATCAAACCCTTTGCATATTATGTTAGCAGTGTAGTAGATCATGCTGCAAAAAGAAAAAGACCACAGATTCAGAATTATTATTTTTTTTACTATCATAAGAACTACATTGCTGGAAGGGGAGTGCTCAGTTGGAGGATAAGGATTACAATCCTGTTTCCTTAATAGGTCAGAATTGTATATTTTTAAAAACTCCTTTGTGGGGGGTGGTTTAAAAAAGTAGATTATCTCATCAGCAGGGAAGAGAGTTTTCACTACTCTGGAACAGAGAGGAGGAGACTTTTTTTTTTTTTTTTTTAAAGAGAGGGACAGAGAGAGAGAGAGAAAGAGAGAGGATCAATTTTATTTAGTGTTTCATGTGGCTTTCGTTGCTCTGACACTTCATTGTGTATGTGCTGCTGGGGTTCAAACCTGCATCCTTCTGCACGCCAGGCAAGCGCCGCAATCACTGAGCTCAAGAGGAGACTTCTTGATTTTCATGTAGGCGTTGAGGGGCTGGAGCAGTGGCTCAGCGGTTCCGGCGCTTGCCTGGCATGCCCACGTATGGGAGTTCAAACCCCAGCACCACGTACACAACGAAGTCTCTGAGCAGTGAGAGCCATGTGAAGGGGTTGGGGATTTAGCTCAGTGGCAAAGTGCTTGCCTAGCATGCGCAAGGTCCCAAGTTCAGTCCTCAGCCCTGAAAAAAAAAAAAAAAGAAGAAAAAAGATAGAGAGCCATGTGAAAAACTAAATAGAATTCATGTAGGCGATGAGAAATCTCATGATAGTCAGCTTTGGAGAAGGGGCAGAAATGGAGCCAGTATTCCTATTTAGCAAACTTCAAAAAGGCTATTTTTGATCATTTTTGATGCTGATTGGGTGTTCATGCTGTTGTGGGAGATCTACCTCCCTCTAAACCTTGTTACAACATTGGCACAGTGCCCATCTAATGATGTGGGGAAAAAAAGAGAGCTATTTGTTAGGCATGTTGATAGCAAACATTTGAAAGGGAACATTGTGTTTGGCCATGAAACATTAGGTTTGTCAATTATTTCTTTTTTTCTAACCACTGAAATAAAATAGTACCTTTTTGTGAATGTCCTAATTTTTATATAAATTAGGACATTTCAAAATTTGTTTCACAGAATATCAGTCTCTCAAGTTACTGTTTTTGGAGGGGGAGAAAGAGCATTTAGTGATGATTAAGATTAGAAAATGCTGCATATCCTACTCCTTTCTTGGAGATGGGCATTAACACATCAAAGAGATTCTGTGTCACCCCCCACCCCCTGCCATCTTGTACTGGGGATTGAACCCACGGGTGCTCTACTATTAAGCTACCGTCAAGGGGCTGGAAAGGTGGCTCAGTGGTTATGGCACTTGCCCAGCATGCGTCAGAGCAACAAAAGCAATGTGAAAAACTCAATAAAAATTGATTCTCTCTGTCTCTCTCTCTCTCTTACTGTCCTTCTCTCTTAAAAAAAAAAAAAAAAGCTACCATTGAGACAGAGTTTCCCAAAGTTGTTCAGGCTGGCCTTCAACTTGAGATCTTCCTTTCTTACCTTCCCAAGTAGTTGGGATTACAGGCAGGTGCTGCTGTGCCTGGCTAAGACGTAAGGAAATGCTGAGGTGAAGGATCCTTTTTAACTTTCTTTGACTCAGTTTCCTCAAATATATTCTAGCCATGAAGCTGCCCCCGAACCCCAGCCCTTATCACCCAGAATAATACTCTGTGGAACAAGTAGTCTATAATAGTTAACACTTGTATAGTTCTTATTATACAGCAGGTACTGATTTAAATATTTTATATAGAGAGGGTCAGTGAGAAGAGAGAGAAAAAGAGAGAATCAGTTTTATTTAGTTTTTCATGTGACTTTCATTGCTCCAACACGTCGTTGTATACGTGGTGCTAGGGTTTGAATTTGCATACTTGTGCATGCCAGGCAAGTGCCATAACCACTGAGCCACTGCTCCAGCCCTGATTTAAATACTTTATTCGTTTCTTAATCATTTTTACTAAGTCTCCTGTCATCTTTTCTCCTCCACCCCAGCCTACGACCTTACTGTGACCCATGGAATAAAAGGCAGTGTGGTACAGAAACTGAGAGTCCAGGTGTGGATCTAGACTGACTGGATTCAAATCCCAGCTGTACCACTTACAACTTGTTCTCTATGCCTGAGTTTTATAAAGATAGAAACATTTTCAGATATTATAATGTTCAAACATAAAAATAGAGAATATTATATCCTCCACCTAATTTAACAAAGGTTACTGTTTCTCTGTATTTGCTTTGTTTTGTTTCATTTTTTTCTGTAACATTTGTAGTCTTTGTCCTGATATTTCACTTTAATTTTAGTGGATATTTCAAAATCATATAACTTAAGTATGATCATTTAAGTTAACAAGTGCTCCTTTGTGCTCCCTAATGCTCCCCTAACATCCCCAGATACATCTTTTGTTGCTGGTTTATTCATACCAGGACCTGCTTATAGACTACACATTGTTATATCTAAAATGAAATTTAGACATATAGGTGAAGTTGAAGAAGTCATCTTGGATAAATGAAGTCAGAGATAGATTTTCCACAAGAGATTGAAGGGTTATGATTTGGAGCCTTAAAGGCTAGAAAAGATTTAGAAATAAATATAGTTAGAAATGAATAAATAGATGTTAGGTAGCTCTGTTGGATATAACAGTCTGGCAATAGAAGCATAGGAAGTCAAAATAGATATCACCTTAGTCAAATGATTAAACCTTAAATCAAATGAGGTGTTCTTCCTGATTGTGGAGAGCATGCCATGCCCTTCTCTGAATTATTCCATGATGTATAGAATAGTATTCTCAAACAATGTCTAAAGCTGAGTTTTTCCATTTTAAAGCAGTAGTTTACCATAAGTGATTCCATTTTGAATTTAAGTGCTGAGGGGGAATAACTCTATACCTTGTTTGTA
>PVKS010046245.1:0-13391 GCA_004027875.1 Aplodontia rufa
TCCCCACCCCGCCCGCAGGAACTGCATCGGGCAGACGTTCGCCCTGAGCGAGATGAAGGTGGTGCTGGCGCTGACGCTGCTGCGCTTCCGCGTCCTGCCCGACCACACCGAGCCGCTTCGGAAGCCGGAGCTGATCCTGCGCGCCGAGGGCGGACTCTGGCTGCGGGTGGAGCCGCTGAGCGCGGAAGCTCAGTGACCCTCTGAGACCCGCCAGGGACCCATCCACCCAGCACTACCTTTGCGGGTTTCCAGGAATAAAACCTTTACCTCCCGCGTTTGAGTCTCACCAAGCGTCAGTAGGGGGCGCTGCGGTCGTGGGGCACCAAGGCGGGTGGGCCCGGGTGAGGAAAGCGAAGGCGGAGTCTTCTGGCGCAAGACTCCCACTGCTCCTGGCTGACCCTAGAGCCCTGAGCCAGGAGAGTCAGGGAGGTGTTTCAGCAAAGGCCGACCTAGATTAAGGGCAGGTCCGAGGGTCTGAGTCTCAGAAGCAAATTCTGAATGCCTATATGTCGACCACCCTGACTTCCACTTGTAGTAACTCCTAATATTTCCTATCTTTTCTTATCGTAGCGGGTTTCATTGTTTCTGTGAGTACTAAATTTTTGTTTATTAAACAGAAAAAGCTTAGTAGTGTTTCCCATCATCTTTTTCCTTTTTTTTTTTTTTAAACTCCTCTTCTTTCTCCTCCTCTTTGGTTTGGAGACAGAATCTGACCAGGACTAGTTTCTAACTCCTGAGCTCAGGCAAACCCCCTTGCTTCAGCTTCTGAGCAGCAGGAACCACAGCCATGTGCCAGCCTGGTAGTTTTATATTGGGTCTGAACATTGGAGTGTATTTATTGCCTATCATTTTTGCTGATTTTCAATCTTGAGGGCATTTTTTTTGTTGACCTGTTATCTTTACCTTTATATTGGTTGTCATATTTGAAAGAATACTTGCAGAATGAGAAGAAGGCAGTGTTCTGAAGAGAGGAGACCTTGGAATATGAGTGCATGAGAATTATGTGAAATGAAGATTAAGACTCATGGTGTCCAAGGTCAATAAAGCAGTTTAATTCACTGGGAAATCACACTGTGGTCTCCTTCATTTCTATTTCCTCCCATCCTGAGAGATGTCCACTGAGATCCCACTTATGCGAAGAGGATCTTATAAATTCAGTTCTTCTTTTACACCTTATGGGCTTTGATTTTTCCTTGTCCTCATGAGGTAGTGAAACAGAGTTCACATTTTCCTGACTTGAGAAATAGCTTCAAAGCAAAAGTGTACTGTCTGCTCACTTTATCTCTAACTCTCTGCTTTCATTAAAAGAACGCTTTGGGTTTTTTTTTTTTCTTTCATTATGCTGCTGGAATGGAATCCTGGATCTCGTGCATGTTAGGGAAGTGTTTTCCACTGAACTAATCCTCAGAAGTATTGTTATTATTTACTGTTTTCTCATGTAACTTTTTACTTATGGAATTGGAAAAGGATCCACCTTTCAAAGTTGTTTCTATTTTTATTTTTAAAGAGAGAGGGACAGTGAGAGAGAGAGAGAGAGAGAGAGAGAGGAAGAGAATTCATTTTATATAGTTATTCATATGGCTTTTATTGTTTTGACACTTTGTTGTGTACATGGTGCTGGTGTTGGAACCTGCATCTTTGCACATGCCAGGAAAGCACTGTAACCACTGAGCCCCGCTCCAGCCCCTGAAATTTGCTTTTAAAGCACCTGGAAGTTTAATCCAAATAACTTTGCCTGATGTTAAACAAGAGGTATCCTACATTGAAGTTTTAAGTTTGAATGGTCTATTGATTCATTCCATTGTTGGATGTATTAGGGGTGATCCTTGCCTTTGAGATTATAGAATTCCAGGCCACAAATAGCCCATGCTGGATCCCAAGAGGGAGGACTGCATATCACCCAAACATTGTGGACTTTGAGCAAAGTAGAGGGGACAGATGAACTTTGCATTTGACTTCCCTTGGGGATGTGGTGGTTGAGTTCCTGATTTTAGAAGCAGAGTGTACAGTAGATATTTTGGTAGTGTCTGGGGTGGACTGGTCAGAGACTGCATATTGTTTATCCTGATGTCCATTTTTGCCCTCCTAGGATCATCAATGTTTTGCTAGATGCATGGCATCCTGGAATATAGATTATATTGGGACACACCCCCCCCCCCGACCTTTTTTATAAGATGACATGTCTTTTTTTTTTAAGAGAGAGGACAGTGAGAGAAAGATAACGAATCAATTTTATTTAATTTTTATGTGGCTTTCATTGCTCTGACACTTTGTGGTGTACATGGTGTAGGGGTATAAATCTGTATCCTCACACATCCCAGACACGCACCATAACCACCGGGTCACCACTTCAGCCTCTAAAACCCTTTCTTAGAATTAGTTGACTGTCCTGTCACATTAAAAAGTCAAAGATTATGTGATATTTCATGTATTCTTCCTTAGCAGAAATCTGGGACAGTCTCTCTCTCCATCTCCCACCCTCACCTTTCCTGCTGCTTGCAATATTGATGATAAAATTTGAGCTCCACCTCAGACCATGAGGACAAGTGCTACTCTGAGGAACATGGGGGGAAATAGCTAGAGTCAATTTGGGCACATAACCCTGAGTCCAATGTGTAGTTTGACTGTGATCCACGCCCACCAAATTCATATATTGAAGACCAGTGCTCATTATTGTGTCACGAAAAGATGGGAATCTGGGGAGGTGACTATGTCATTATCCTTTGTGAATGGACATATGGCCTCTTTTGAATAAGGCCAGAGGGAGTTTGCTTCCCTTTCCCATCACGTGAAGACACATAGAAGGTTCCATCTGCAACGAACAGGCCCTCACCAAACACCAAAACTGTTAGCACCTTGTCCTTTCCACCCTCCACAACTGTGAGCTGAAGTTTCCATTGTCTATCAGTTCCCCAATGGGAGGCATTTGTTTCGTGATGGCATCCCAGATGGACTAAGGTAATCCACTTCACCTTGGGGTTGTCCTATCAAGGTCAGAATCCTGGCCTGATGCTTACTAGCTGTTTGGTTTGAGAAAATTGTTTATCTTGATAAGCCTTCCTTTGTTTACTCCCCAACTGTGTCCACCTTACTGATATGTTCTGAATGTTTACAAATCAGCATATACAACATAAGTGAGCCAATATCTGTTTAAGTATTCAAAGTCCATGAAGTCAAAGTTTCTTCTTTCTCACTTCTTTTTGCATCATTTTCAAATTCAAAAACTGGTAAAAATTATAGTGATTTCTTTATTTATATTTATTATACTTAGTGTTGAACCCAAGTCTTCACACTTGCTGAGGAAGTAGCCTACTGCTGAGTTATAGTCCTAGATAAAAAGAGAAACCTGAGGTTTAGGAAACAGCAGTCTGCTGTGGAATAAAACCATTGGAATATTAGTAGTTTCCAAATATTCACACTAAACATCTCATCTACAAGCTAGTATGACACTGGCTCCAAGCTTAGAACTGAAAAAATTTTTTCCAGGAGCCCATGATGAGAAATTCCTCCTCTCCTATATGTTCCAGATAGGGAGTTTGTGTGGGTTTTGAATAGAATGGGGAGGGTAAGGGAGTGGGTTGCCTTGCCTCGTGTGTGTGTGTGTGTGTGTGTGTGTGTGTGTGTGTGTGTTGGGAGGGGGAGTCACCGCCCCTTCAGCACCATGGACAGCTGCCCCGCAGCGCTTGTGCATCTCTGGCTACAGTGTCTCCCACAGGGCAGGGAGTCCAAGGATTGAATGGCTTTCAGGAGGCCACAGAAGGGGGACCTGGGAGAATTACTGGCTGCAAGTTAAGAGAGGGACACTGCAAAATGAGATGAAAAAAACCAGTATTAGTGAAAGTTACATTTATTTTCGTTAATCTCTAGTTTTGTTTCTTCAAATCCATATCTTTTATTTATTTATTTTTTTATTGAGAGATTTATTATAGAACAATCATACAAGTTTTTCACAAAATAATATAAAATGTGTATAGATTCTGGATATTAGAATTACCCCCAGGAGTGCCCCTCCAATTACCCACCCTTATTCCTCCCTTACCCTTCCCACAATATCCCTAAAAAGTTTTATGTTGTATAACATTACACTCAAATCCATATCTTATTCAAAATGATTCATGTCCATAGAAAAGTATAACTCAGTAAATGTAAGAAATAAAAATCTTCCACAATCCCAAGACGTATAGATAATCACACTGTTAATATTCTCTTGCACACACTTGTTTTTAAACTATATGTAATATTTGGATGTGAAATTTTTATTTAAGTCTAACATTGCATTTACATGCAATTTTCTGTTTCTGTAGCAGGGGAGGGGAGAGGGGTCAGATGGTGGAGGGGAGAGGAAGGAGAATAGGAAGGGATCTAGGGATAATTCTGGTTTAAGAACACATGCATATCATATTGTTACTTTATATGCATTTATGATTGTACAATAACTCAGTTCCTTAATAAAAATAAAAAAAGATGCTATGTGACTGGCAACGGAGCACGTGGAAAGATGCTCAACATCAGGTCTCTAGGGAGAGGCAAGTGGAAACCCCGTGATGTGATGTCACTTTATCCCCGTAGGATGGCTAGAATCCATAACAGGAAAAGTAACCAGTGTTGATGAGGAGGTGGAGAAACCAGAATCCTCCTGCATTCCTGAAAGCCATGCAAAATGATGCAGCTGCTGTGGAAAAGAGCTTGCAGGTTCATCAGATGTGAAACAGAATGAACACATGAGCCGCTGTGTACTTGTAGGTGTATTCTGGCACAATTGAAAACGTGTATGAACACATACTTGCACATGAATGTTCACAGCACAATTGCCAGCAGGTGAAGCAACATAACACCAATTAGCAGATGATTGAACAGACAAGTGTGGGACATCTATGCAAGGGACTGTTCCTTGACTATGAAGAGGAATGAAGCACTGACCCATGCCACAACACAGACGAACCTCGAACACATTAGACTGTGTGCGAGAAGCCAGACACCAGTGTTCACAAATTGTACACTTCACTTATTTGAAACATTCAGAACAGGCAAATGCATAGAATAGAAAGCAGACTGGTGGTTACTAAGGGATTTACAGAGGTGGGAATGAGAAATGACTGCTTAGTGGAGTGGGTTTTCCTCCTGGGATGATGAACTGGGCAGTGGCGAAGGCTACATGGCCTGTGCATGTGCTAATGCCATCAAATTCTGCACTTGAAAATGGCTAACCTGGTGAGTTTTATGTCATGGGAATAGCATGCTATTTTTTGACAAAATGATATTTTATCAAACATTTTTTCATTATCTGTGTTATTCTCACAATGTATGTTGTAGATATCTTTCTGGGACATTACAAATCTAGTAAAGATAACTGTGATATTTAAAAAGCTTTGAACTATTCAAGCCACTTTTTGTTTTTAAAAGACATTATGCTAAAATAATTTTGAAGTTTGCAAGAATTGCATTTGTGCATAATGATGGTTTGAGATATTGTTGATTAAAAGTAGAACTACTTTTCACCAAATATATTTTGGGGTAGATTTCATTTTAGACCAATAGGTGAACATGTATTTTATGTAAGATGTGGGTGTTGTTGGACATCTTCCATGGAACATGTACTGCCTGAAAACTCCACAGACAGTGAAGTTTTGGTCCCATTCACAGAAGTATACACTGAAAAGGGACAAGGTGACATTGTAGCTCCCATAGGTAAATGAAGAATTTATCTTCACATCATTCTTTTTTTTTTACTAGTTGAATATGGACTTACAATTAAGGGGGAATCATTATCAAGCAATCAAGAACAAATGTATATTCACATAGCAAGCCAAGGCTGATGCCATTCCATGGTTTCCCCCTTTGGGTTCCCCATGGTTCTGTGTTGCCCCAATTGAACCCCTGTGTTAAATGGACTTCTTGTGGAGGTCAGAGGTTTCCCTCTGAGTTGATTCCCCTATACACCCTCCCTCCAGTCTCCTTGATATCCTTCCTAATCTCTCCCCCATACCTGCCCCCCTCCTTACATCTCCAGGTATCCTAGGCAAGTTTCCCCCTGTTTGTGTAAAACTTCATCCATGTTGAGGTTGTTATTAGATTAGCCATCTATCATACTGTTTCCAGTAATATTCTAGCTTCCACAAATGAGAGAAAACCCTTGAGTCTCTGAGATTGGGATACTTCACTCAGCATAATTTTTTCCATCTCGGTCCATTCGGCTGCAAAAGCTATAATATCACTTTCTTTAATAGCCAAGTAATATTCCACTGTATATATGCACCAAAGTTTTTTAATCCACTCGTCGAGTGAGGGGCATCTGGGTTGGTTCCACAATCTAGCTAATACTAAATTGAGCTGCTATAAACATTGATGAAGCTGTATCTCTATAATATGCTGATTCTAACTCTTTTGGGAAAATACCCAGGAGTGGAATAGCTGGTTCATAAGGTGGTTCCAACCCTAATTTTTTGAGGAGTCTTCACACTGCTTTCCAGAATGACTGAACCAGCAATGCGACAGTGTACCTCTTTTCCCACAGCCCCTCCAGCATCTGTCATTGTTCATATTCATCATTTTTGCCACTCTAACAGGAGTGAAGTGGAATCTCAGTGAAGTTTTGATTTGCATTTATCTTATTGCTAATGATTTTCTCATATATTTATGAACTTTCTGAACTTCCTCCACTGAGAAGTTTCTTTTTAGTTCTGTAGCCCATTTATCGATTGGATTATTTGTGATTTTGGTGTTTAGATTTTTTAGTTCTTCATATATTCAGGATATTAGATCTCTGTCTGAGGTGTAGCCCCCAAAAACTTTCTCCCATTCTGTAGGATCTCTCTTGACACTCTTGAGTAATTCTTTAGCTGTGCAAAAGGTTTTTAGTTTAATTGCATCCCATTCATTTATTCTTGACTTTACAGCTTGCGCCATGGGAGTTTTGTTAAGGAAGGTGGTGCCGACCCCTATACCCTGTAGTGTTGACCCTACTTCTTTTTCAAGTAAATTTAAAGTTGCTGGCTTAATATCCAGATCTTTGAACCATTTTGTTTTAATTTTTGTGCAGGGTAAAGGTAAGGATCCAATTTCAGTTGTCTACAAATGGCTGTCCAATTTGTCCAACACAATTTGTTGAACAGGCTGTCTTTCTTCCACACTATGTTTTTGCCCTCTTTATCAAATATTGGATAGTTAAATGTATGGGGGTTCATCCAGAATCCTCTATTCTATTCCATTGGTCTTTAGTTCTGTCTTGATACCAATACCATGCTGATTTTTTACTATGGCCCTGTAGTATAATTTCATGTCAGGAACTGAGATACGCCCTACTTCTTCCTTCTTGCTGAGTAATGTTTTGGCTATTCTGGGTCTTCTGTTATTCTGTACAAACTTGAGAATTGCTTTTTCTATATCCATGAAGAATGACATTGGTATCTTGATGGGGATTGCGTTAAATCTTTATAGGTCATTGGGTAGAATGGCCATTTTGATTATATTAATTCTGCCTAACCATGAACATGGAATGTTTTTGCATCTACTCAGGTCTACTGCAATTTCTTTTTTTAGTGTTTGATAGTTTTAATTGTAGAGGTCCTTAATGTTCTTTGTAAGGTTAATGCTCAAGTATTTTATTTTTTTGGAGGAGATGGTGAATGGGAGAGATTTCCTGATTTCTTCTTCCATGGACTTGTTGCTGGAGTAAAGGAAAGCTAGTGATTTATTGATGTTGATCATACAGCCAGTCACTTTGCTGAAATCGCCTATACACTCTAGAAGTCTTCTGGTCGAGCTTATTGGGTCTTCTAGGTATAGAATCATGTCATCAGCAAATAGAGACAACTTGACTTCTTCTTTTCCTATACGAATTCCTTTGATTTCCTTCTCTTGCCTGATAGCTCTGGCAAGGGTTTCAAGGATTATATTGAATAAGAGTAGTGAAAGTGGGGCTGGAGTGGTGGCTCGGCCGTTACGGTGCTTGCCTGGCATGTGCAAGTACACAGGTTCAAACCCCAGCACCCACGTACACAACTAAGTGTCAGAGCAACGAAAGCCATATGAAAAACTCAACAAAAATTAATTCTCTCTGTCTCTGTCTCTCTCTCGCTCTCACTGTTCTTCTCTCTTAAAAAAAGAGTGGTGAAAGTGGACAACCTTGTCTTGTTTCTGAATTCAGTGGAAATGCTTTCAGTCTTTCTCCATTGAGCATAATGTTAGGTATGGGTCTGTTGTAAATGGATCTTACATAGTTAAAGTATCTTCCCTATCTTCTCCAGAGTTTTGAGCCTAAAGGGGTGTTGAATTTTATGAATGGCCTTTTCTGCATCAATTGAGATGATTATATGATTTTTATTTTTAATTCTGTTTAAGTGGTGAATTACATTTATTGATTTCCGTATGTTGAACCAAGCCTGTTTTCCTAGAATGAAGCCCACTTGATCATGCTGTATTATCTTTTTAATGTACTTTTGGATCTGATTAGATAGAATGTTATTAAGGATCTTTGCATCTATGTTCATCAGGGAAATTGGTCTGTAGTTTTCTTGACATGTCTTTGTTGGCTTTTGGTATCAGTGTAACATTTGCTTCATAGAAAGTGTTTGGGAGTGCTCCCGCCCTTTCAATATCATGGAAGAGCTTATAGAGGACCAGTGTTAACTCTTTTGTGAAAATTTGGTAGAATTCTTCCATACATCCATCCAGTCCTGGTCTTTTCTTTTTTGGAAGAGCTTTGATTGCTTTTTCGATTTTTGCTACCTGATATAGTTTGGTTTAGATTGTCAATGTCCTCCAGTGTTAATGTGGGGTGGTTGTATTTGATCAAGTATCTGTCCATATCCTCCAGGTTATCAAACTTGGCAGAATATAAATTTTCAAAATAAGTTCTGATAATCTTCTGGATTTTGATTGAGTCTGTGGTGATATCTCTATTTTCGTCTTTGATTTTGTTGATTTGCTTCACTTTGTTCTTCCTTTTGGTGAGGGGTCTGTCGATCCTGTTTATTTTTTCAAAGAACCAACTCTTTGTTTTGTTGATAATTTGTATTGTTTTTTTTTGTTCTCAATTTCGTTGATTTCAGCTCTGATTTTAGTTATTTCCTGTCTTCTCTTAGCTTTGGGATTGGATTGTTCCTCTTTTTGCAGGTGTTTGAGTTGGAGTATAAGACTATTTGTGCTCTTTCTAGATTTTTGATGTATGCACTCAGTGCTATAAATTTACCTCTTAAGAATGCCTTCATACTATTCCAGAGATTTCAATATGTTGTTTACTCATTCTCATTCATTTCCAAGAATTTCTTGATTTCTGCTCTCATTGTCTCTTTTATCCATCCTTCGTTTAAGAGGGAATTATTCAATTTCCAAGTATTTGAGTAACTTCTGTTGTTTTTCTTATTGATTGCTAAGATCCTAGAATTGTAGTCTGACAGGATATGTGGGACTGTATCAACTTCTTTGTTTTTGCGAAGGGTAGCTTGGTGAACTAGGATGTGGTCTATTTTAGAAAAGGGCCAGGGAGCTGCTGAGAAGAAGGTAAATTCAGCCAACTTACGATGGAATATTCTGTAGATGTCTGTTAAGTCCAATTGATTAGTAGAGTTGTTCAGATTGGAGATGTCTTTATTGTTTGTTTTGATGATCTGTCTAGTGTTGATAATGGTGTATTGAAGTCCCCCAGTATTACTGTGTTGAGATCAATGAGGGGTTTAATGTCCTTGAGAATTTTATCCATATGTTTGGGGGGGTTGTAATTGGGGGCATAAATGTTAATTATCAATATGTCTTCTTCATGAATTGTCCCTTTTAGTATGATGAGTCTCCATCTTTGTCCTTTCTGACTAGTTTTAGATCGAAATTAATTTTATCAGATATTAGGATCTCCATGCCAGATTGCTTTTGGGGGCCACAGGTCTGGTAGACATTTTGCCAACCTTTCAATTTAAGTCTGTGTCTATTTTTGATTGTGAGATGTGTCTCCATGTAGACAACATATTGTTGGGTTTTGTTTTTTGATCCATTGAGCCAATCTGTGTCTTTTAATTGGGGCATTGAGACCATTCACATTCAGAGTTAGAACAGGTATGAGAAACTGAGTCTCAAACTTTGTGACTATTGCAGAGTTTTGAGCCATCTTGAGAATCTTCTGGTGTGTAATGTGGTTATTGACTCTCACTTATTTAAGGGTTTAGGATGTTATTAGCATTTTCTTTTGAGTGAAGAATATCCTTGAGAATATTCTGTAATGCAGGGATTTTGTTTATTTATCTTGCTAACTTGAATTTATCATTGAAGTATTTAATTTCCCTGTCACATTTAAAGCTGAGTTTTACAAGTTATGTTAATTTTGCTTGAAAATTGTTTTCGTTTAAGGCTTGAAATATATTGTTCCAAGCTCTTCTGGCCTTCATTGTCTGATCTGAAAACTCCATAGTTATCTTAATTGGTTTGCCTCTGAATGTGATTTGGGGCTATTCTCTAGCTGATTTTAGAATTCTTTCTTTAATTTCTCTGTTATTCATTTTATATATGATGTCTTGGTGAATTTCTCATTTGATTAGGCCAGTTTGGTGTCCTATGAGCATCTTAGATGTGATATTATCGGTCTATTCTAATGTAAGGGAAGTTCTCCTTTATCATTTCAGTTAGAAGTTTCTTAATGCCCCTTGTTTGCTGTTTGGAGTTTTCACCCAGTCCAATGACTCTCAGGTTATTTCTCCTCATCTTGTCAAATATTATTTGGAAGTTCTGGTCATGTATCATAAGTTTCTTTTCTTGTCTGTCCTCTTAGAACTCAACATTGCTTAGCCTGTCTTCATTATCTGATGTACGTTCTTCAAGAGCTGAGGTTCTATTTTCAGTAGAGTTTACTCTGGTGTTAGTATCTTCCAGTGAAGATTTGATTTGGTTGACAGTGTTTTTCAATTCTGATAGCTCTGCTACATCTCTTTTCAGGGTGCCTAATTCTTTATAAAGATGATCTTTCATCTCATGGAATTGCTCCCTTATTTCCTTATGAAAGTTGTCTCTCATCACTTGAAATTGATCTCTGATCTCTTAATTCTTTCAACTCTTTGATTGAGTTATTAATCATAATGTTGATACAATTTCTTAGGTTTTCATCTGGGACCCCCATAGAGTCCTTGGATGAGGAGCTGTGAGGTTGAGGAGGGGAGTTATTTCCCCTTTTCCTCATTTTCAGATACAGGGGGTGTGTCTTGAAGACTGACTGTGAGTATTACTCTTGTAGGGGTAATTGGAACTTCTTGTAGCTTTGCTTCGTTGGGATGGGGTGCTATTTGGGATGCTCAGATCAATAGCTGCCAGTCCAATCAGTGAGGAATTGAGAGCCTATAGGTGCATATACTAGACACTTTCAACTAAAACAGTTATAATGATGATTAGCACCTGTAGGAGCAGTTTTCTTCAATGAGAGCTCTCACAATATGTTATGATAGCAAGCAATTACCTGTTTTGAAGGATGCCCTTTTCTTCAGTCATCAGGGCCTCTGTAAGTGGGGAGAAGAAATGACTAGAAAGCCAGGGAAGTGAGGTGGGGAGGTAGTTTAGAACTCCTAACTTAGAATAAAGAGGTACAAGGGTTTAGGGTGGTGTAGGTTATTCAATTAGGAATAAGGAAAAGATAGAAATGGGATGCAAGTAGGGTAAAGACTTTGGGTGAGGATGAGAGAGAATAGCATATAGTTTAGGAATTGCTGGAGTACAGGGGAAGAGGAGGTTAGTATAGAGTGTGGTTCTCTTTGACCCAAGGAGACTGAGGGCTAGTTTGCTATCATGATAGCATGATAGCATGCTATCATGCTATCCGACCCTAACCCTGGTCGGATTCCAACTCTATGGAGACAGAAGTCAAGTTTGAGAAGACACAGTGACAGTAGAAGCAAATCACCAATACGTACAAATAAACAAAAAAGTATACATCCAAGAATACCAAATTCAGTAATAACAATAAAGCTTAAAAGGATTAAAAAATTAAAAAGTTAAATGTTTAAAAAGTTAAAAATACTAGACGGCAGCAGGATCCACAATTTAAAAAAAAGGAGTTGGGAAAGTTCTGAGTTTTTGCTCCCTAGGTCAGTGTGTACCATGGGGGAATGTGTTCATATCTGCCATCTAGCTGGAGACTCTTCCCAGCTGAGCTTGTCAGGGGGGTTGCAGCTTTGTAAACTCTGGTGGCCTTGGGTTTTCCTAGAGGATATCCTCAAAATTTTCTGCTGCAGAGGCGTAGAAGACCCTGCCCTCTCCTGCTTCTTGTGAGAATAGAGTTCAGCACCACCTGAGGTGTGAGATGCACTCCTGGGCAGATTATTTTCTGCCTGACCACACTCCTGATCTTCTTAAGCCAGGGACCCAGGAGCTGTAGGGAGTATAGTAGATCCTGGTGTAGATGTAGGAGAGTGGCCAGCCTGAGGTTAGTTTCTCCAGATTTGCTGTTGCCACACTCTTGGTTGCCTTGTGATCTTCAGAGGCCCCAAGAGCTGCTCTGTGAGGGTGTCATAGTCCCAGCAAGGGAAGACCAGCATGAAGAAGGTATGTGGTTCTCAATTGCAACCACTAGGGAGTGTGAATCCCAGTTGTCCCACCTGATGAGCTCAGGACCTATGATGTCTTGGTTATGCACAGAACTTGGAGGCTGAAAGACAGCCCAGGCTTCCCCTTTTGTTCAAAGGTTCCTGAGGCTGATGTTAGTCCCTGCCTTGTTTGAGAGTTACAGCCAGCTTTTGGAGAGACTGAAGCAAGTGGCCACCTTTGGAAAGTATGCCCTACCAAGCAGAGCTCCGTTCACAGACACCTCCCGTTCAGGAGTGTAAGAGGGCAGGCAGGAGGCCACCACTTTCATATCCCACAAGCTGGAGAGGGAGGTCCCAGTCCCACACAGCCCCCTGGGCAGATGGCCAGAACACAGAGTGCTTAGATCTGCTTCTCTGTTCATGGAGACTGAGCACCCTAGTCCAAGCGTAAATGATGGGTCTGGTTTCACTTTTGAGGAGGGAGACACCAGCCCCACCCTCAGGGAAATCCCAAAATGGTGGGTGGGCAGAGCCGGCCAGCTGAGTTGCATGGAGGAGTGGCTGTAGGTTCACTGTTGCAAGCGATTAAATCATTCCCAGAGCATGAGAATCAGCTGTTACAAACTGTGAGCATGGAGGCCTGTTGAGATGTTCCCAGCTGTGTCCAAGTTAGATTACTTAAGCCCTGCTTCATCCCCTCTGCGATAGCTCCTCGACCCCCAGCTGTGAAGCTAGCAGCAATCTAGCGGGTACAACAAACTCTTTATTTTATTTTATTTTTTTTATTTTTTTATTTTTTGAACAACCTTACATGATTTTAACAAAATAATATAAAATGTGTATAAAATGTGTAAATATTTTGGATATTGCAATTATCTCCAGAAGTGCCCCCCC
>PVKS010046246.1:0-13393 GCA_004027875.1 Aplodontia rufa
TTCCCAGAGGAGTTAGAATCAACACAATACAGCGACCCAGCAAAATCAATATTCATAGGAGCTCAATTTATAAAAGCTAAATTATGGAATGAACCCAGATGCCCCTGACTGTACAAAGGGATCCAAAAGATCTGGAGTTCTACTCAGCTACTAGAAACAATGACATTGCATCTATTGAAGGTAAATGTTTGGCATCGGAAGACATTATGCTGTGTAAAGTTAGCCAAACCCAGAGTCAAGGCCCAAATCATTTCCTTCGTTTGTGGAGGCTGGACCTAAACCCAGGCTTAGGAGTAAGGTAGACAACCTCATATATTATTAGATCCATAAAACAAAAATGGAAAATATTAACATTTATGAGATACAGTTGCAAAATATTGCATAAAATATTAGAACAGGGTACACTGCATGCCTTTACAAAAGCATAAATGTTTAATTGTATTGTCAAATATGTTAAAGAATAACAAGGGATGATAGGAAGGTAGGAGAAGAGTAAATGTTGGAACTGAGATAAAGCAAGGTACATTCACTGTATATACTATAGCCATATATATAAAAAATGTTATTCATAGGTATGAGAATTATGTTATTGTAGGGTTTTTTAGGAACAATATAAGACCCAGAAGAAAAACAGGGGATCAGGAGGAGGAACTAGAGGGGTTTGTGTGTAGGGGGTTATTGAACAAATTGTGTTGCTGATTGTGTGCATCTGGGAATATGTGAGAACTAATCCCATCATTATGTAAAATTATAATGCACTAATAAGAAAAATAAATTGAGAAAGAAAACAAAGAATTGCAATTTATCATTGTTATTATTGTTTTCTGGCACTGGGATCCTGAAAGTACTTTCACACATGACATAAACCATACTGCATGTGTGGGAGCTTTGAAAGAGGTGTGCCATTTATGCACACAAAACTAGCTAAAAGTAGCATTTTATAAAATGTACATACAACTTTTAGTACAGAGTGTTTTTTATACAGCCCCAAATTTATATGGCTTTTACATTCCCTTGATGATATAATAATATATGGCAAAGAGGACTAGCTATACCTTTACATTAGATCAGATAAAAATCAAGTAAAGAATTGTATAAGGAGACAAATGATATTGACATTGTGTAATACTAAAGGGATCAATTCACAAAGAAGATATATAATATATATATATTGTACACACACACAACTCAACACTAGAGTACCCAAATATATAAGGCAAATATTATTAAATATTAATGAAGAAATAGACTCTGAAACAATAATTATTGGGTACTTTAACATTCCATTTTCAACAGAAAGAAAATCAACAAAGAAATGTTGGAGCTAAATAATAGATTATATAATCTATTTTTACACCTCTGTTAAGATGATAGATTTAGATTATTGTCAGTTACTGGATCCCCAAAGTTTTATAGCATAATCTTTCTAGCAAAGCTAGTTATACTTGATACATCTTTGTCACAACAAAATTCTTTTTGTTCTCATAAAGGGATTTGTATTCCAGTTTCATACTTAATTTTGTGGGTATTGTATAGCAAAGTTCTGCATTTTAATTGCCTCTTCATAAAAGCTGACTAAATAAATTCTTCCACCCCTCCTATCTATCCCACTAATTGTCTACTTGACTGTTTGTAGAAAAACTGTACACATTTATGTTGCTGTAAGATGAATATAAAAAGATTTATTTTCTACTTACCTGATATAATTTGCTTCAAATTTAGTTGAATGAAGATTGCAATAAAAGATGTTTTATTTTTTAAATCCTGGAATTTAATTTGTCATCTGAAGAAGAAACCACTGAGTGAAAACTAGTTGGGATGAATTTATTTACAAATAGCTCATGATTTTTTTAAATCTCTTGAATAATAAATTATATCTCAAATAACTAAATGCTAATTAATTAGTTGATTAAGAAAAATATGCTTGAACATTACACAAGAAAGCTAATGAATTAAATCAAGTATGGTAAAATCCCAGTGTAACACCCTTTAGGCAGCAAAATGCATTAGAATAGAATTCTATTACTATGCATATAATGCTGAGAACTATACAATGGTTGTTAGACCTTCCAGTTTAAACTGGGTTTATGAAATACAAATAACATCTCAAAGTCAAAGACAGTATAAGAGGGACAATAATAATGGCAGCCTTATTAACATTCTTTTATTGGGTCCTAGAATTTTCTGGAGGTGCTTATCAAGTTAGAAGAGGAAAAGAGACTTAAGAATAGTTGCTGCTTAATGAAAAAGTATAAGATATTTGAGCACAAGCCACCTGAACCTTCATGCTTCAATGAAATTACAAACTATTTTGTATTTTCCCTAGAATTAGGAATGATCCATTGTCAGAGAGAAAATACTCTTTTTTCCCCCTAGGATTTATGGTTTATTGTGAACAGATGTAGAAAATATTTATTATACATCACATATGAGTACATTTTTCTTCTGATTTTCCCCTGTAGGTTGGCATCTCAGAGTTATCATTATCAACAAACAACATAACATCATCTTTTACAATGTTTTTCATTTTTCTCTGTAATTATTTGAATTCATACTATATACAGATGGGTTAGCTCATTGAAAGACTAAGCATGAATGTATAATAGCTACTTTTCTTACATATGGATTATTTTAATATTTCTCTTGCATCATATATTTAACTGTGCTGATTATGACAAAACTTTGATTTGCAAATAATTGATTCTTAGGGCTTCTGTTCTAGGCAAAGATTCTAAGTTTTGGAAATAATTTTTAATTGGATGCCTAAATAATTTCCATATTTAAAAGGACTTTATTTAAAAGATATTCTGGGGCTGGAGAGGTGGCTCAGTAGTACTGCACTTGCCTGGCAAGTCCTGAGGTTTGATCACCAGCACCATATACATAAATAAGTGGATGAAAAACAACAACCAGATGAACAAATAAAATTCTTTCTCTCTCTCTTCTCTCTCTCTGTCTCTCTTCCCTTTTCAAAAAAAAAAAGTATCTTCTTTCTAAGGATCATGGAACCCATAAATAAGATCTGAAAGTCCTTGCTGATTCTGAGCAGCCAATAGAATTTCTTAATTTAAATATTTGGATCAGGTTTGAATATTCACAGGTGTTCTTGGGGCAAAATTCAATAGGAGGGGCCAAAGGTAGTGGGATATTATAGTGAGAAGGTGGAGTTAGGAGCAGTCTGGGAGGGATAGAATAGAGAAAATTAGGGCTCAGGAAGAAAAAGGCAGTCTTAGATGGTGGTGGTGTTATATACATCTAGAGAAAAATTCCCAGTTATAGGCTAGGTGAAAGTGCTTCTGAGAAAGGGAAATTCAGCACTCAATTTTCAGTTCTTGGTCTGATGTTCATGAATCACATTTTGTTACCCTAATATTGAATAACAGCTTATGGTGACATAAATCTTTCTGTGCCTAAGTTTTGTTGGCTTCCAACAGGGTAATGGTTTCCATAACCTTGACCGAGTGCCTTGTTGCCTGATACAGTGAAGAAAAGGTTCAACATACAAAAGTCAGCCAGACCTTTCCTAAAGTAACTCTGAAGTTACTTTAGAAGCAAGAGTTGCAGTCAGAGGTGACCATAACAGTGATCAGAATCCCTAGAAAACTGCATACATATTTTGTGGGTCACTGGACTTCCCCCATAGCATCAATAGGGGAGAGCTTAAAGCAATTGTTCTTCATTCTAAAAGTCTCTGGGCAACTGTAGCTGATAATATAACTTAGGAAAAAAACACCCTATAACAATCTTAAAGAATTGGCAAGGATGCCTTCAGTAGATCAGAAATTCTGGAAAATATTAGAAAAGAAAAATAGCTGACTTAGGATTGGGGAATTGTAGTAGTTACAAGATAGCACTAGGAGTGTTGCTTTTCCTGAAGGAATACTGAGAGAATATGAGATTAAAGTAAACAAGTCTGATGTTGTCACCATTGACCACTAAATCACTGAAATATTTCTAGTACAGCACTGATTATTTGCAGAGAATTTGGATGGGGTTTTGGCCTTCAGATTATAGCTAGCAAATAGAGATCTCTAAATAAATCAGACTCAGCTACAGTGGACTCCCAACTTGGACATCAGGCTAGAGAAGAATGCAGGACTGGTAAAATCTTACCTTCCTGAATTCACACCAACAAAGTGTTATGGGCATGAGTGGAAGCTCATCAGTTTGTATGCCCCCTTCTCCCTTCCACCATGGAGCTAATGAAATTTTGAGTCATAGTCACTGATAGAAGAGTTTTCACAATGTTAAGGAAATATAAGTTACCATGCTGATAAATTCTGGATGCTAAAAAATAATTATGAAGAGATAACAAAAAATTCCACTTGAAGGAAAAGGACTAATCTCTGAACAGTTAATGCATGAAACAAAAAATATCTTTCAAAGAAGTCAGTGGAAAGTTTCAAGAGCAAAAAGGAGATGATTGAGAGCTAAGTTAATTAATCTAGAAGTTAATATATTGAATATGACCATTATTGTTGCATGAGGAAACAGAAAATGGATCTAAAACATCTAATAACTTTTTAACAGAAACTCAAAAAGATAATAAGGGTGGAAGAAAAACAGCGCATTAGAAGAAAATGTTTTCAAGCTGAAGAAACTCAAGACTTCACAGAGATTCCAAGAATCTTTCAAATACTTTATGATAACATTTTGAAAGAGAAAAAAGACATAAATCTGATAAATCTTCATAAAATTAATGAATTCCAAATTGCTATATATATATATGAATGAAGAGGATCCTTACAAATGAATTCTTATCTATTAAACTGAATGCTAAAGGATTATGTTAAAACATCTACCATTTAATAAAAGAATTTTAGTCCTAGAATCCTACACCAAAATATGACTAAAAGTAAAATAAATGTGTTCTCCAGGCACTTAATGGGAAAAATATTCAAAACAATACCCCAGTAAAACAAAACAAAGCAAAATGAATCCCAAGGGATGACCTTGGATAAAAGAAGCAGTGGTGAGAGAAGTATCCAATAAACTTCCAATTCAATATAGAGTTTCTGATAATGGAACTATGGAACTTAAAATTACTGCTAAGATAGAGTGCTTTGAATGTGTGAGGCAAAGGAGACAGTAAAATTAAAATCAGTGGGTTTGTGGTTAGAAATCTACATCATTTGAACAAACTATGGGAGACAGGCAGAGACCAAGATTTTGCTGGGTGCAGTATTCTGTGATTATGTGATTTTGGACCTTAACTCTATGAGGTGAATTAAATTTTTTCTGGGGTGAACCCACTTAAACATGGTCCACTATCTTTTTAATGTGTTTTGCATGTGGTTTGCCAATGTTTTATTAAGAATTTGCATCTATGTTTATCAAGGATATTGGCCTGAAGTTGTCTTTCCTGGCTATGTCTTAGCACTAGAAAAACAGGATAGAAGGAACTTACCTCAACATTTAGAATAATGGAGAAAAACTGAAAGCATCTTCTCTAAAAATAGGAATAAGACAAGGATGCCCACTTTTGCTACTCCTGTTCAACACGGTTCTTGAAACTCTAGCCAGGGTAATAATGCAAGAGAAGGAAATTAAAAGGATACCTGTAAAAAATGAAGAGTTCAAATTATCTTGTTTGCTGATGACATGATACTACATTTAGAAGACCCAAAACTCCACCAGAAAACATCTAGAGCTGACAAATGAATTCAGCAAAATTGAAGGATACAAGATCAACATTCATAAATCTATTGCATTTGTATACTCCAATAATGAATCTGCTGATAAAGAAATTAGGAAAACTCTCCCATTCACATTAATCTCAAAAAATAAAATAAAATACTTGGGAATCATTCTAACAAAAGAGATTAAAGATCTCTACAATAAAATCTATGGAACACTAAAGAAAGAAATCAAAAAAGACCTTAGAAGATGGAAAGACCTCCCATGTTCTTGGATAGGCAAAATTAATATTGTCAAAATGGTCATACTAGCAAAAGTACTATATACATTCAATGCAATCCCCATCAAAATACCAATGACAAGAAAAAATAGTGCCAAAATTCATTTGGACAAATGAGAGACTGAGAATAGTCAAAGCAATCTTTAGTAAGATGAGTGAAGCTGGAAGCATCACAATGCAGGACCTCAAATTGTACTAAAGATCTATAGTAACAAAAACAGCATGATGTTGCACCAATGCAGACGTGAGGACCAATGAAACAGAACACGAGACAGAGACAAACCCATTTAAATACAGTTCTCTGATAGTAGAGAAAAGTGCCAAAGACGTACTTGGAGAAAAGATAGCCTTTTTAATAAATGCTGCTGGGAAAACTGGAAATCCAAATGTAACAGAGTGAAATTTGACCCCAATCTCTCACCCTACACAAAACTTAACTCAAAGTGAATTGAGACCTAGGAGTTAGACCAGAAACCCTGAACCTGACAGATTCCAGCATTTTGGCACAGGAATTGACTTCCTTAATAAGACTTCTAAAGCTCAAGAAATAAAAAAAAAAAAAAATCAATAAGTAGGATGGCTTCAAATTAAAAAACTTCTTCACAGCAAAGGAAACAATTAAGGGCATGAAGAGAGAGCCTACTGAATGGAAGCCTCCAGCTCCTCAAAGATATGGCCTTAGTGTCCGGGTTATATAAAAACTCAAAAAACATTAATACAAAAAAAATGGCCCAATGAATAGATGGGCAAAAGAACTAAACAGACACTTCTCAAAAGAAAACATACAAATGGTCAACAAATATATGTAAAAAATCAATTAGGAATTGATTTTTAGTAATTAGAGAAATGAAAATCAAAACTACGTTAAGATTTCATTCACTTCAGTCAGAATGGCAAATACCTAAAGTATAAATAATAATAGATGTTGGCGAAGATGTGGGAGAAAGGTATAATCATACATAGTTGGTGGGGTTTCAATTTAGTGCAATCACTCTGGGGAAGCAGTGTGGCGATTCCTTAGAAAACTAGGAATAAAACCCCCATATGACCCAGCTACCTGACTCCTTGATATATCTAAAAGATTTTAAATCAGCATATTCCAGCGATGCAGCCACATGGATGTTTATACCAGCACAATTTACAATAGTCAAGCAATGGAACCAACCTAGGTACCCTTCAATGGATGAACAGATAAAGAAAATGTAGTATATAAACACAATAGGGTATTACTCAGCCACAAAGAATAATGAAATTATGTTATTTGCTGGTAAATGGATGAAACTGGAGACTGTCACGCTAAGTGAACTAAGCCAATCCCCAAAAATCAAAATTTCAAATGTTTGCTATGAGGAAGCTAGTCCAAAATAAGAGATGGGGGAAAGAGACAAAGGATAAAAAGGAGAGAGAATTTCAACAAATAGAGGAAAGATCAGTTGAGTAGACGAAAGGGATTGAAGGGGAGGAAGGGGAATGGGAAAAGGGAATAACAGCGAATGAATCTGATCAAACTTTCTCATGTACATACAGGAATATAGTGCAGTGAATCCCAGCATCAAGACACTAATTAAACGCTAATTTAAAAAAAACCCCACAAATAAGTTGCAGAATGATCAGTAGAGGGAAGGAAGGAGGGGACAGGGGGAAGTACTAGGTCCTGAATTAGAGCAAATTATAGTGCTTACTTTTGAGGTTATGTAATATACCTTAATGTATAACAAAAAATAAAAGTAATAAAAGATGGGGAAGCTTGTGCAGACTGCTTTTGTAATTAAGAGGAAACATTTTAAATATATTTTTATAAATTTGATAAAATAATACAAAATAAGAGAGAACTGCTTATCACTCAGAGAAACCAACAAGATGAAAGAAAATTAGATCAAATTGTGAAAATATTGACAACAAAAGGATAGAATTATCTTATTGCCAGAGAAAAGTAGAATAAACTCAGAACAATGCCACTTATGAACCTAGGAGTAAAAATTTATATAAAATATTTAAAAACTACTACAAAAAAGTGAGTTAAAATTAATAATACAATGTAATCATGATTTTTACTCCAGGAATGTAAAGTCAGCTCAAGAGTAGGAAAATATTAATAAAATTTACTGCATTAATAGATTAAAGGAGGACAAAATAATTCATTATCTTTTTTAATCACAAAAGCATTTATGTTTGTGCTTCTGCACAGAAACCTCAAGGGTATTATATTAAAATTATGTATAACATAATAGTATCAAATCTATAGCTATAAACTTGAGAAATATTTTTGACTTATATGAACTGTTACAAAGCTGTAAGAAAAGACATATAAGATTTTAATTAACCAAAGATAATATCTTGCCCCTTGCACCTAGATAGTCAATACAATAAAAATATCATATATCCCGAGCTGCTGTATAATCACAATGCAATTTAAGTCAAAATTACAATGGGATCCTTTTGAACTTCAGTTTTTTTTTAATTTTGGAATTGTAAATATTCATAGTAGCCAAGAAAAATGTAAAGTTCGTCCACCTACTCAATGTTCTGTACAACAGTGCAAAAATTCCTAAATATGTATAATTCATTTATGAAACATTGTGAAAAGAAAATACTGATCCATTATTGAGATCTTTTTTGAATACTATATAATAATGGAAAGTGGTAATGATTCTAATGGCATATATAGAAACAAAATGTCATATTGCATAATGGCAAATGTAAAAATAGGAATTTATAATGACAAAGAAAGCCAAGTGATATGAAAAAATAGTTTGAATTAAATACAAAAATTCTTACTCTTAAAATGTCTAACGCAGTTGATCTATCATCTTTCAACAAAACAAAAAAAAGAAAGATAGCAAGTAGCGTTATAAATAATTTAGACATTTAGGGAACATTAATCAAAAGCTTATTTTTCCTATAAGGTAATATAGTTTAGAATGTCTTATTTTTATTTAAACGAAATAAAGTGATCAATATTTACTAGGAGCTTATTTTTCCTTGGAGCTATTCCATGTCCTAACCATAAATCATGGCAGCCTCCCATGTTCCTGTGGTAAGCGCTTGTCAGAGAAGATCCTCCCTCAGACTCCTATTGTGTGTGGTGTCATAGAAGTGTAAGGTTCAAAAGGAGTACTGAGGGATTTTGTAATTTAATCTTTTACCTAATGCCTTTGCCCAAAATCTTACAAAGATCTTAAAGTGTGCTTTGTGAGGCTGACCTTTCCTTTTGGGATGGTCCTAATAACAATTTTCTTCCTGGCACTGAAACAAATTTTTGCATCTACTTTTAGCTCATTGGTCCTGGCTTTGCTGTTCTGAAACACAGGAAGAGTTTTGCTTCATGTGGTAGGCCTTCAGGTATCTCAAAGTGATTTGCTTTGTCCTATGTTCTATCCTCTCTTCTCTAGTCCAAACACCCTGCAAACCTATGACCTCTTCCCATGTACCAGCGCTCACCTGTCACCATGTCCCTCACCTTCCCTGATGGACCCTTCAGTGGAGTCATGCCCAATCCAACATGTCTCCAGATGTAGACCAACCTAATAGACCACCCAGGATATTATAAGTTCTACACAGATTTTAGTTTTAAATGACGTTCTCATTCAGAATACCTTCTGGCTCATGTTGAACTTGCTATGCACAATAATTGGTGGTGTTTTTCAAAGGAACTACTGAAGTTGTATGTCATCTCTTCTGTAATTGAGAAAATTATTTTGAAAGCTCAAGGGTAGATTTGATATCTGTCTCTAGTTTAATCTTGTTAGCTTTTAGTTTATTGAAAATATTTTAAATATTGATTGCCACTCAACATATTACCTGGTTAACTCAGTTAATTGATGCAAATTTAGTTAGCCTGTCATTTTTAGCTTCTTTGAAGCTGGTAACCAAAACATTGAAGTGGTCAGGATCTCCCTGCCCTATCAGTAGAGAAGACCAGGTCCACTTGATAGCTGGCTACAACACAGGTAACTATATTTTCACCCAGGCCACACCAAATTATCATAGTCTCAAGGATACTATAGACTTTGTTAACTTTTTTCCTGCAGGGAAAATTTCTTCATCAATAGGAAGGCTGTTAGTTTTCCTAAAAACAACATAATTTTCTTTTTCATGTGCAATTTTAGATGGAATCACAATTTATATAGCACAGCTAAGTGCTCCACGTTTGGGAAGCTGCTGTGGTTGGAAAGTGAGTGGAAAGACAACCAGTGCTCCTCTGTCCGGACCTCATTCCTCTCAAGCCTTTCTAAGCTATGGCAGCTCCAAACCCCAGGGCTCATGGGAAGATGCTGACACCAATTGGCCACTTCCCATCATCTCTAACAGAGTCAGCTTCATCATAAAGGACATGCAACTAGTTAGGTAAGGCATATTCTCAGAGAGCACATGCTTGGGCTGCGGGCTCCACTGCTCTGTCTTAAGTACTCCTAAAAAATCATTTCAATACTTTTATTAGATCACAGAATACTTAAGAAATTCTTTCAAACTTACTGGTATATATACTCTCCTTTTATTGTATCAAATTTATTATAATTAATGCAGAGGCTAAATCCTAATGTCTGTTCCATCTTATAACTTTCATTACTTAAATTTATTAAGAGACAAAAATTGCATAGCATAAGCAACTAAAAATAAGAAAAGACCATATGCTGTGGTGTGAGGGGATTTTCCAATGGCTCTGCTCACATTCCAGTTGGAGACCCCACCCCTCACCGCACCACAATTGCATGGACAGCTGCATCTCAGTGTCAGTCTGCTCCTAATTTTGTGACTTAAAGATTATGTTGACCAGAAAGTCTGGCAGCCACCCAAATTCTAATGCCTAAGAACTACGGCAGAAGATAATTTACCCAGAATGCTAACAATAGAAAGTATAAAAAGGCAATTCTACTGAAATTCTTTTTTTTTTAATGAAAATTTACTTGTAAAACCACACAAATTTAGTAACTGAAGACTAGAGATCATGCCTGATGACAGGACATAAGCAGACATAAGACATTTGTGATGATACTCAGAAGCCCAAAATATATCAACTAAATAACTCAGTCGTTTTCTACATTTTTTCATGTAAAACCATAGAAAATATAATTACAATTTAATCTTCAGTTGATTTAGATGATTTTTAAAAATAAAACAAACTTTCTAGGACACAAGCTTTCAAATTTATTTCTTACCACATTTTAGATATTATTTCCCATGTTTATATGCCAGAACTAATTTTCATAATTTGATTTTGCAATTTACTTAAAAATGGAAATGGCATTAATTTGGAGGAGGTCATGTACTTGACATCCCACAACAATGACCTTCTGCTGAAGTAGTAGTGTTATGCACCTACCTCCTTTCTCAGCAATCCTCTTTTCCAAATTTCAATCAGAAGTTAAAATTTTTATTTTTCAGTATGACTGAGAGTAGAGAAAGAAGCATGTTTTGCACTGTGTACTGTATTGTGCAATTATATCAGGAAAAATCTTCTGTGCTGATGGTGGGTGAAAATAAGAAAGGTCATTTAATCTGCATACATTGATAAATACTTTTTATTTATGTATTCATATTTTGTGGGACTCAAGTTGAACCCAGGGTGCTCTACCACTGAGGTATATTCTGATTTTACTCAGTTTTTTTCTTTGCCGTGACTAAAAAAAAAAAAAAAACTGAGAAGAACAATTTCAGAGGAAGAAAAGTTTATTTTAAGGCTCACAGTTTCAGAGGTCTCAGTCCAGGGACGGTGGAGTCCATTCATCAGTCAGGGCTTGAAGTGCTACAGCACATCATGGCAGATCATGGTGGATGGCAGCCTGCTCAAGACATCACAGCAGGAAGCAGAGACAGAGAGCACCATTCAACAAAGACAGAATCTATACCTAAAGGCCTGCCCCTAAGGATCCACGTTCTCTACCACACTCTAGCTACTTACCGTGACCATCCAATTAATCCCTATCAGAGGATTCAAGCACTAACTAGGTTAAGATTCTCATAACCTCTAAACTTTCTTGCGTGTTTCGTACATGAGCTTTTGGGGACACCTCACATGTAAACTGTACAATTCCCAACCCTTTTGAGTTTTATCTTTTTTTTTTCTTAAGAGACACAGGAACAGTGAGAGATAGATGAAGAGAGAATCAATTTTATTTAGTTTTTCATGTGGTTATCGTTGCTCTGATACTTCTTTGTGTATGTGGTGCTGGGGTTTGAACCCATGTACTCACACATGCCAGACAAGTGCTGTAACTGCTAAGCCACATCTCCAGCCCCTGGTTTTTATCTTAAATCACAATCTCACTAAGTCTCTAAGGCTAGCCTGGAACTTGTAATTCTTCCACTTCAGCCTCCTGATTAGCTGGAATTATAGACATATGCCACCATGCACAGCTAAATACAGTTTATTTATTTATTTTTTATTAGTGCATTATAGTTGTACATATTGATGGTATTTGTTGTCACATATTCATAGATGCACATAATTCAGCAACACAATTTGTTCATTTGTTCTACATCCCCACCACACCCATCTATCTCACTGTTCCTGTCCCCCAATCCGTTGCCTCTCTTCTGGGTCCTATATTTTTCCTAAAAAACCCAAGTACAGTATCATAATTCTTATACATATAAAGACATTTTTATATACATGACTATGGTATATACAGTGACATAATTATAAATGCTTGGAATGTACCTTGCTTTATCTCAGTTCCAACATTACCCCTTTTTCTGCCTTCCTATAATCCCTTGTTATTCTTTAATATATTTGACAATACAATTAAACATTTATGCTTTTGTAAAGGCATGCAGTATACCCTGTTCTAATATTTTAAGCAAATATTTTGCAACTGTATCTCATAAATGTTAACATACTGCATTTTTCTCCTATTGTTCTAATCCATGAGTTTATCTACCTTTCCCCCAAGCCTGGGTTCAGCTGAGGCCCCACAAATGAGGGAAAACATTCAGCCCTTGACTCTCTGGGTTTGATTAACTTTGCTCAGCATGATTTCGTCCATTGCCATCCATTTACCTTAAACGGAGTCAATGTCATTGTTTCAATAGCTGAGTAAAACTCCATTACATATATATACCAGAGCTTTAGGATCCCTTCATCCAGTGAGGGGCATCTGGGTTGGTTCCGTAATTTAGCTTTTGTAAATTGAGCTTCTATGAACATAGATTTTGCTGTGTCACTGATGTGGTGATTTCAACTCCTCTGGGAAAATACTCAGAAGAGGGATAGCTAGGTCATATGGTGGATCCAACACTAATGTTTTGAGGAGTCTCCACACTGCTTTTCAGAGTGACTGGACCAGTCTGCAAGTCCACCAACAGTGTACTAGTGTTCCTATCTCCCCACAACCCCTCCAGCATTTCTTATTATTCGTATTCTTCATCTTTGCCAGTCTGACTGGAGTGAGGTGAAATCTTAAGGTAATTTTGATTTGCATTTCTCTGATTGCTAGTGATTTAGAACACTTTCTCATGTATTCTTTGGCTTGCTCA
>PVKS010046247.1:0-13392 GCA_004027875.1 Aplodontia rufa
AATATTTACACATTTTATACACATTTTATATTATTTTGTTAAAATCGTGTAAGGTTGTTTAAAAATTTAAAAAAAAAAAGAAAAAAAGAAAGATCATCAAGCTACAGCTCACCAATGTCAAAAAAGTTAAACTAAGAGATCATGACCAAAATTTTTAAAACGTCTAGGATGAAATAACAAGAAACAATCTGAGAATAATTGGCTTACAGGAAGAAATTGAGACACTCATCAATGGTAAGATGAATATTCTCAAAGAAATTGTGAATGAAAATTTTTCTGACACAAAAATATAATCAGACATGGTTATCCAGGAAACTTACAGGACACCCAATAGGCCTAATCAAAGCAGAAACTCACCAAGACCCATCATTTTCAAAATGTGCAACAGGGACACCAAGGAAACTATATTTAAAGCAGCAAGGGAGAAACACCAAATCACATTCAGAGGCAAACTAACAAGAATTGTCTGGGACTTTTCAAACCAGACTCTGGAAGCAAGAAGGTCTTGGAATGATATCTTTCAATAGCTGAATGACCACCACATGCAGCCATTAAATCTATACCCAGCAAAATTCAGCTTCAAATTTGATGGAGATATAAGAACTTTTCATGATAAAACAAAGCTGGCAGCATTCGTAAACAGAAAACGCATCCTACAGAGAATTCTCAAGGAAACACTCCAGACACAATAACAATTGATACCCTAAACCCACAAACTGAAGAAATTCAGTAAAAGGATCATCCAGCAATAACTAACCAAGGAAACTAGCTAAATAAGACAAAATGACTATGGATCAATTACACACTTCTATTTTAACATGGAATGTGAATGGTCTAAATGCATCACTCAAAAGACACAGACTTGCTGATTGGATGAAAAAACAAAATCCCACCATATGCTGCTAATGAGAAACTCACCTAAGAGGCAATGATTTCCACAGATTAGGGTGAAAGGATGAAAAATCTCTACAATGTGTACGGCCCAAGAAAATAAGCCAGTGTCACTATACTTAAATCCAACAAAGTAAATTTCAAACATAAATCAATCAGAAGAGATAAAGAAGCTCACTACTTAGTACTAAAAGGAACCCTTCAACAGGTAGAAATAACCATAGTTAATATTTACTCTTCAAACAACAGTGCACCCGACTATGTGAATTAATTACTTCATGACATCAAACCACTCGTGAACCTCAACACAATAATACTGGGAGATTTCAGCACTCCACTGTCGCCATTAGAAAGATCATCAAAACAAAAAAATCAATAAAGAAATCGCCAGCCTAAATAGCTCCATAAATCAAATGGACTTAATAGACATATATAAAATTTTCTAACCCAAGTTAGCAGAATACACCTTCTTCTCTACAGCACATGGATCCTTTTCCAAAATAGATCATATTCTAGTTCATAAAGACAATATCAGCAAATATAAAAAGTAGACATTATTCCGTGTATCCTTTCAGACCACAAAGCTATGACCCAAGTGATCGACAGTAAAAATCATAACAGAAAACACATATTCATGATATTGAATAATACTCTGTGAAATGAAAAATGGATCCAAGAAGACATGATAGAAGTAATCCAAAAATTCTTGGAAGAGAAAGAAAATGAAGACACAATACATTGAAACCTCTGGGACCGCATGAAAGCTTCCCTAAGGGGAAAATTTATAGCACTGAGTGCCCTTACTAAATATGAAGAGAGATCCGAAATAAATAAGCTTATGTTCCATCTCAAAGCCCTTCAGAAGGAAGAACAATCTGAAACCAAAGCCAGCAGAAGACAGGAAATAATAAATATCAGAGCTGAAATCAATGAAATTGAGAAGAAAAGAAAACAATAAAAAGAATTGATGAAACAAAGACCTGGTACTTTTTATTTTTTATTTTTTTTAGTTTTGAAAAATCATACAAGTTTTTAACAAAATAATATAAAATGTGTATAGATTGTGGTTATTAAAATGACCCCCAGGAGTGTCCCCCCAATTACCCACCCTTACCCTCCCTTCCCCTTCTTCCCATATCTCTAAAAAAGGATTATGTTGTATAGCATTATATCTTATCTAGCTTTAACACATTATAGTAGACCAACTTTCTCACTGGCCAGGGTCTTGTCCCAACCTCCACAGATGAGTGGATACAATCGAAAATTAGTTCTCTGGGTTAAGCTGATTTTACTCAGCATAATTTCTTCCATAGCCATCCATTTACCTTCAAAGGCTGCAATATCATTGTTTCTAATTGCTGTGTAAAATTCCATGATATAAATGTACCACAGTTTTTGGATCCATTCATCCAGTGAGGGACATCTGGGTTGTTGCCATAGTATAGCAATAGTAAGTTGAGCTGCTATGAACAGAGATATTGCTGTGTCACTATAATGAGCTGATTCTAAATCCCTTGGAAAGATACCCAGGAGTGGAATAGCAGGGTTCTACGGTGGGCTCACCCCTAGTTTTTTGAGGATTCTCCACACTGCCTTCCAGAGGGGCTGTACCAGTCTGCAGTTCCACCAACAGTGTGCTAGTGGTCCTATCTCTCCACAGCCCCTCCAGCATCTATTATTGTTTATTTTCTCCATCTTTGCCATCCTGACAGGGTAAGGTGATATCTTAATGTGGTTTTCACTTGCATTTCTCTGATTACTAGAGATCTAGAGCACTTTCTCATGTATTCTTTGGCTTGATCAATGTCCTCTGTTGAGAAGTTTCTATTTAGCTCTTTGGCCCATTTATTAATTGGACTGTTCGTGTTTTTGTAGTTGACATTTTTGAGGATTTTGTAAATTCTGGATATGAGACCCTTGTCAGAGGAATCATAGCCCAAGATTCTCTCCATTTCTGAAGGAAAACTCTTGACTCTTTTGATTGTTTCCTTGGCAGTACAAAAGCTTTTTAGTTTTATGGCATCCCATTCACTGATTTCTGACTTTACTTACTTCACTTTTGGAGACATGTTGAGAAAGTCTTTGCCTACTCCCAAATGCTGAAGTGTTGCACCTAATTTGTTTTCTATCAGTTGCAAGGTAGCTGGTTTAATTCCTAGCTCCTTGATCCATTTTGATTTGATTCCCCTGCAAGGAGAAAGATATAGATCTAATTTCAACACTCTGCAAGTGGGTACCCAGTTTACCCAGCACCATATGTTGAAAAGGCTGTCTCTCTTCCATGTAATATTTTGTCCCCCTGGTCAAAAATCAGATGTTTAAAGATTTGAGGATTTGTTTCAGGGTCTTCTATTCTATTCCATTGATCTTCTTTCCTATCTTGATTCCAGTACCATGCTGTCTTTGTTACTATGGCTCTATAGTATAATTTTATATCTGGAATGGCAAAACCACCTGTTTCATTTCTCTTGCTTAGTAGTGTTTTGGCAATTCTTTGAAAAAATAAACGAGATAGACACCTAAAGAATCTAAATAAAGGAAAGAGGGAATGAAACAAATCATTAAAATTGCGAATGAAAAGGGGGTGCTCACCACTGAGCCCATGGAAATCCAACAAATTATAAGGTCATATTTTGAAAACCTATACTCTGACAAACTTAATAATTTGGAAGAAATGGATAAATTTCTTGACACATAGAACATCCCTCACACACAGAAGGCACAAAAATCTGGAAACTCTTGGGATTAGGGTACTCAGCTAGAAACCCCAGAGGACCATGAGTATGCTGTGCAAGATGTGCTCACCCACCACACTCACAGGAAACACACAAGACCATTGAGAAAGTACTATTCTCCCCACCCAAGTTTGGGAGCACTTGGACCTGAGATGGGGGAAGGGTGATCACGTACATGTCTCATGGAAACAGACATGATTGGGACAAGGGGCCTCAGCAACAGAACTCAAAGGAGACTGAGGACTGGTTGTGAAGGGTCCAACATCCACCAAAATAAGAGGAGCCTGAGTACCAATGGGAAAGGGAATTCATCCACAGAATTTAGAGAAAGAACACATCTAATGGTTTGAATATGATGCTCCCCACAGGACTCAGAGTACACTGAGCACTGGTGGAAAGAGGTACTCACTCAAAGGACAAAGACAATTCTGAGAACTTCCATAAAGGGGCAATCAAACGGGACAGACAGAAGCCTGAAAACTGCCAGGAGATAGTGATCTCCTAGAGGTCTCAGAGGAACTTGAGCACTACTGGAAAAGGTGGCACTGCCACTCCTCACTCTGTGGACTGCAATCCCAGGTGGGAATGGACACTCTCTCGTAGAACTTACTAGAGTTTGACAGCAGTGTCAAGAGGGGCTATCACATTTATCTATCTCAGTCTCCCACACTACTCTCACACATTGCTGCACCTGCAGGACTCTGTGTTCCTGCAATGTGAAAGGAACATAATGCTCACCCGAATGTCTTCCTTTCATCTGTGAGTCTGTGACACAGACCTCATAGGCAGCTTTGAAATTGCTCCACAATGCTAGCACATTGTCACTTACTCTCATTTTACCACTGCATCCTGAAGAAGTGGAGAAGTGATGCTAATCTTCAGGTATTCCTGAGTATTTATACCTGTGGGAACATGGTACTCAGACTCAGGTAAGAAAGGACCTGAATCAACTCAGAGAAAAGTTGGGATACTGGCACTCATCCACTGGTCTCCCATGGTCTCCTGCAATGGAGGGTAGATATCAAAGATCCCTAACTGAGATTAGGTCAAGAGTGTTTGTACCTGAGTGGTGCTCCTACAGGGGTCCTTAAAGTCTTCAGCAAGGGTAGGTAGTTTACCAGGCACAAAAATCTCTAAAGGTGAGAATGTCTCTCTACCAAAGCCCACAGGGACACCCCGTGCTTTGGAGAAAGGAGAGCTGTCCGCAGGAGCTGTCCAAGAGTCCTCAGGAGTGTTGAAAAATGAACACTCACCAAAGGCCTCAGGTCTCCCCAGAGCACTGCTGGGACAGGCACACTCTGTCACATCGCTGTAGTTGTCAACTTGCTAGAAAATATGCTCATTCAGAAAACATAGGTCTGCTGAATGCTCCTTTGATGTGGACCATCGGGCACAATTGGCCAGAGACTATGATGAAAGACAATGTTGCATTCACCGAAAGACAAACAAAGCCAGCTAGTGAAATGAGCTCTCAAGGACGACTCAGAGGGTATGGTGCACTGTGGGGGAACAGAGCAGTGTCATAAAAGATGTGAATTCACTGAACACTGGTGGAAAGGGCTGCTTTCTCACAATGCACAGGGAATCCTGACCAGTGGTGCAACACTGGTGCTCCCCACACCTCTCAATGGAAACAGATATCTGTTGATAAAAGGCTGTCAACAACAGTACTCAGAGGATACTGAGCACTGGTGCTTAAGGCCCAGCATTCAAAACTGAGAGAATACACTGAATCCTTGTGGGAAAAGGGTGCTCTTCCACAGGTTTCAGTGCATACCAAAAAACAGTAGAAAGTGGCATTCACACACAGGACACATGGCCTTGGGTGCAATGGTGGAAAGTAGCAATCACACACAAGAGCCTCAGAAATCCAACAACTGTTGGGAGAGGTGTGCTCAGCCATGTTTCTCAGAGGATATTCAGTATTGGTGGCAAAGTCATGCTTACCCACTGGACTCAGAAGCATATGAGAGTTGGCAAAGTGCTGCTCCTCCCCTGGACTCTGAGGACCTTCAGTGCTCATGGACCAGGAGCAAGCACTGACCCGTATATCTCCATGGTATCACACATTTCTTAGAACTCATTGCTCACAAACAGATCAGAGGAAATGAACTACTTTTCACAGCACTCTCCCTGCACAGGTTTCAGAGGACACTGAAAACTCCTGGGTTTTTGGTACTTCTCCAGCAGACTGAGTACAAGAGCAGTGTAGGAGTGTGGCATCTACCACAAGATAGAGAAGTGAGGGATCAGAGGTGGGAATGAGGCCTCATACATAGGATGCACAATCATTTGAGATCTGGTTTGACTGAAGTTGTCAGGCTGAGAAATCTGAGTACCTTGAGCTGTGGTGGGTTCAATACAGTCACCAATGGTGGTAGAAGACACTGATCAGTGGTGTGAGAGAGGCACTCACCCTGTGGGCTGAAGGAAAACAGACTATTCATGGAAAATGAGTCCCTCAGGGCTCACAGTACACTGTACACAGTTGGGATTTGTGTGTTTAATAGACCTAGAGTAAGCAGGAAATGCATGGGAAACAGATGCTCCCTCGCTGGTTTCATAGGATCCCAAGCTTATGCAGTAAGGGGCACTTATCCACAGCTCTCAGAAGACCCTGAGCACTTGTGGGAAAGGCATGCTCACTCAACACAGTCACAGATTCCTGAGCACTGACTAAATTGATGTTCACCAAACACCTCAAAGGTGTCTAAGCTGTTATGTTACAGGTACATTCAGCCACATTATGCAAAGGACACGGAGCATAGTTTGTAAACATCTAATCACCTACAAAATTTAGATGCACCTGAGCACTGGTGGGAAAGTTTCACTCACCCACAGAAGTTGCAGGAAATTGACACCAGGTGGGAAGGTAGTACTTTCCTGGGACCTTGAGGATCTGAACATTGATGGGAATGGGGTGCTCATCAGAGGAGACAGAGCTCTGTTGGGAGAAGGGGTACTAACCCATTATCACTCAGAGGAAAGTGTGTAGGAAAATGGCCCTCAACAATGGACTACAAGGGTCCTGAGTATAGGTGGAAAAGCGGAGTTCACCCACAGGACTCAAGGAATATATGGCCACTGTGGAAAAGGGACACTCACCCAAAGGATTCAGAGAAACTCACAGAGCATGGTAAAGGAGTGTAACCCACCAAAGTCAGAGGACCCCAAGCATTGTTGGGAAAGGGGTACTCGCCCACAGGCATCAGAAGAAATCAAAAATGGGTGGAAAAATACATGCTTATCCACAGGATAAGGATGACCCTGAGCACTAGTGGAAAAGATTGTCTTACATACAGGACTCATGGAGGGTTAGCTTGGTGGACAGGGGCACTCACTTACAAGTCAATATGTGTCCTTAGCACTTGTGTGAATGTGGCACTCTCCTGAAATTCTGGTGTGCTTCAAAAACTGAAGATTCACCCCCATGTATATCTTGGAGGGTGTTCATTGCCCATGGAAAATGGGAACTCAGAGCATCCCTCAGCCTTCGTTAGACTGGGATCATCTCCAAGCAGTGTGCTGAGATCCTGCTCACTCTTACTCCTTAGGACCCAGGGCAGTTGGGCATCTCCTGCTGATGTCACAATGGAATTGGGGGAGGGGCACTAACAGCTGCTGATGCCACATAGGGCTTGTGGGGATTGTCATGGACCTGATTGGGCATCCTAGTTTGAATCTTCCCATGAGTTAATGACTTCTGTCACCTCTGTCGTGACTCAGAGGCCTGAAAGTTCCCTCAGCACAGGTCACACCCTGACTAAAATTGGCATACTAGTACAAATCCAGAGGCCACATGATCCTCAGCATAAGTGCATAAGTGCCAATTATCTATAACTTCTCAGATTGCAGAGCACAGGTGTGTGGGTAGGGATCGTTGACAGGTCTCGGTGCCCTCAGCTCAAAAGTCTCTGTGATTCTAGGGACTGAAGTGAAAAAGTCACTCAGCAGAAATATACATAGCCACCTGATTGTTTTTGGAACATCAAACAACCCAATGACAAAGGGTCCTCAGTTGTTGAAAGATGGACATTCACCCAAGACTCAGAGTGACCCAGAGCACTTGTGGGAGATGCACTCTCTATCACATGTCAGGTTCAGTGAGCATGGTGAAGAATATGCTCACTTGTAAGACCTGAAAAAACCCTAATGCTCCTATACAGGGGGCCCTCAGGCATGCACTCCCAGGGCTAGCCACATAGGAAAGAATTTACCATGCAAAGACTCATAGGAACAAAGCCTGGTAGTAAAGATACACTTGCCCACTGGACTGAAAGGAGACTGATCTCTGGTTGGAAAGGAGTTCTTGCCCACAGGACTCTAGGAGACTGAAAATGTTGGGATCAGAGACTCACCCACAGCTCTGAGAGGACCCTGAACACAGTGGGAAAGGTGTGCTCATGTACAGGACTCATAGCGGCTGAACTTGGTGGACAAAGGCCCTCACCCACAGGTCAACATGTGTCCTCAGCACTTGTATGAATTTGGCACTCTCCCACAATTCTCATGTTCCAAGAACTGGTTGAAGATTTGCCTCCATGTATATCTGGGAGGGTGTTCACCACTCATGGGAAATGGGCACTCAGAGTGTCCCTGTGCCCTGGTTGGACTGGAAGCATCTTCAGGCAGTGTGCTGAGGTCCTGCTCACTCTCACTCCTCAGGACCCAGGGCAGTTGGGGATCTCCTGATGATGTCACAATGGGCTTGTGAGAGAGAGAATATGTGGGGGTCATCATGGTCCTGACTGGGCCTCCCAGTCTGAACTTTCCCATGAGCTCATGTCAGGACAGCCAGGTCCACATTCACTCTTTGAAGTGTGGGAAGAAAGTCCAACCACAGGCCAGGGATCTGTAGAAGTCCCTCAGGTTCCTCAGCCAGGGGCACCTGGTGACCATAGGCAGAGCCTGCCCCTCCTTCGCAGGCCTGCTTCCATGTCCCCATAGAGAGTGGCATGTCTTTATTACCACCTTGTCTCACCCCACATACTTCCCAAAAGGGCTATGAAGTAAGAGGAGAGCTGAGATATCTGGGCCCCTGGGAACAGAAGGTGACTGTGTTTAAGTTGCAGGAACAGAACCACTACCTAGTGGGTGGTGCCTGAGTGCAGAAGGACCCATTGTTGTTTCTACTCCTGCACTTCACTCTTCCTCCCCTCAGAATTTCTGGGATTTAAGAAGAAATGCAAGGAGACTGGCAATGATTCAGAGGGCTTAAATATGAGAACCTCAAAAAAATGTTCTAAGGACCAAATTAATGGTGTTTTCAGTAAAAGCTATGCCACAGAAGCAGACTTGTGGCCTAGCTCTGGGACTCCTGTCAGCTTTGGCACATCCTGCTCTGGGCCATTCCTGAGTCCCTCTCCCCTTCAGCTTCTCTCCTTTGTCAGGGTGGGGAAAGGTACTAGGGATACCAAAGTGTTTCCACATTAAAAAAAAACACAGCAAGAACAAAATCATGACCATGTCCCCAACACTGAGCACTTCCCATGATGAGTACCATCCCTTGTTGAATGAATGAATGCTGAGCTCCAGTGAGGCAGAGACAGGTACCAAAACACCAACATCACACATAGTAGTTTCCAGATTGAGCACTCTTCCTAAGAGGTTAATGGCTTAACTGCACAAGAGAGTTCCTTTCACTTCTCGAGTGCTTATTCCTACAGCAATTAATTACTCTTGTCAGCCTCTTTTCCACTTCTACTCTTCAGTTGCTCCCCTTTTCCAGAAGGAAGGATCATTCTCACTCATCCTCCACTGAAGAACACACTTGCCAAACAGATCCTTGTTCTTAGCTGCTCAGTGACTACCTGGACCACCAGAGTTGGAGGTTAAAGGGCCAGCATTCACTTTCCACTTTTAACACTGCCAGGCAAGCCTTGCTCTTAGCTTGTTCCTTGGGACCCCATATGCACTGAGCAGGAGAATCAAAAGGCAACATGATGCCTCATTGCAACCACAAAGCCAACTCTAGAATTTAATTCACTTTCTTAAATTTGGACTCTATTGTGAGTACCTGACACTGGGCTATAGTCTTTTCAAAATTTTTCTTCCTGCCTCAATTTGGCTTTGCATGACACTTACCTTAAACATACATGGCCAGCAGGCTTTGGCATCTGAGAATCCTGTGTTCAAATCCTAGTTCTAGCTATATTGTGTGTATTCTTTGGTAATAGATTTGGATCCCTCTTAGGAAATAGCATTCCATTGTACAGCTTCCTTAACACACTCTAGTCCCAATCCTAAAAATTCTAGGAGGAGGTAGATACTATAATTTTGTAGGTAAAGAAATCAAGGCTTAGAGTGTTTAGGTAACTTGCCTATGGATATAGATCAAAGCAAGGATTAGAACCAGAGCTCCAGCTCATCACTATCACATTATGTAATCTCAAATTCCATTACAATAATTATGATGCAACATGGAGACTGTGTCTTGTGTGGCCAGGCTCTCAGGCTCTCCTCCCCAAGTGTTCCAGACATTGCGTGACTTGCATGATCAGCAAGGCTCAAAACTGGCTACAGCCTTAGAAAGAGTAGACCTTACCTTCTTTTGGTCTCCAGATCCCTCAGTTTTCTCAAGTATGAAAAAACCTTTGGACTATAGGCTCAAAACTATTTGTAAATAAATATTATTCCTTTCCATCCAATGATACAGTGGATCATAGTCAATGATATCCCACTTCTGATAGGTGTGGTTTCTGTAACGTCTCTGGGCTTTATTTGCAGGATTCTGTGCACATTGGCCCTTTTCTTCAACCACAGAAATCCTCTTTCAGAACCATGGCCCTTTATTTCAAACAGACAGTGTGATGCAGTTCAGTTACCCAGCTGCATCCTTGAGTAAGTTGTAAATTAATCTTTTACTCACTTCCAGATACTCCCATAACTACTATTAATAGTGATAGCTAACATTCCTAGCACCACACCTAATCTTCTTGCATTTACTTAACCACTAATTTAATTGTAACAGTCCCATGAATCAACTGTTATTATTAAAACCAAACAGTCAAAGGAGAAGAAACCAGCATCCTAAGTTGTTTCAGCTTTTCTCTTGTTGAAGTGTCACAGCAGCTTCTGGCTGCTGGGCTGGGCATGTGCCAGGGCCCCTGGAATAAGACACAGAGATGGGAGTCACTAAGTTCATAAAGAGAGAGGGAGGCAGAAAAACTTCCTCATAGGTCCTGTGCAAGAAGAGTCTGCCCAGCTGCTGCTGGGGCACTGTGTTATTTCATCACTGACCACCAACATGGGAGTGGCTATTCCTCTCTGACCCAATATGAACCTGCAAACAGGAGAACATCCTAGACCTGTATCCTGCTACAATGGCATCTCTCTCCCTGGTGAGACAGAAATACCATTCTGTTCTGGAGCGTCAAGAAAAGAGGCTACAACTTCAATCCACTTGCCCTTCTTTTCCCCAAAAACCTTGGGAGCAAGATGCTTCTGGCCTCACCTCAGAGGGCTGCCTTGAGTGATCATTAGGAGGTGGGAGAAGGGGGGTTGATGGTGGAGAAGGTGGCTTTCCAGAAGTCAGAAGAGGGAGCAAAATACCCAACATGGAGCTGTCAAACTTACTCTTGACCAGTTCTGTTGTTTTAAACTTGGGGGTGAATTTTCAATCCCACTTGAGAGTAAAGGGGCCATATGTCACCATCCATTAGAGTTAGTGTCACTGAGCTTTACCTAATGAGGCTGCAGGATGACCTGCCCTTTACATTTACTCCCTCAAGATTGAAAGCACATTGCCACTTTCCTTCCAGTTATGCAGTTCTCACAGTAACATTATTTTTGCAACAAGAATTGCCAGAAACTTTTCAAAAGTGACTGTTCAAGGGGACTGACTTTTTAATCTCTTTCTTTCTTTAAAGAAATAGTTCGGAAATGTCTTAATCCCAGCAGTTTCCAAGACATGCTGAGAGTTCTTGAATTTGGCCATGCTATTTAATAGTCATAAATAGGTATCTGGCTTAAGCAAGCAGTGGTGTGTGCCTCAGATGTAGCACAGTTGTCAAACTTCTTTTCCTGTTGATTCACACCTTAGTTCTCAAACTGCTTTATCTGTCTTCTTGGAAACATTTTCCTAGCTCTTTAAGCAACTCTTTCTTGATTTTCTCTGTATTTATGGCTGAGGTTGATATCTATAGGTCTAAATTAACCAGAGGATGTATCTAATTAAAGGAATCCTAGAGAAAATCTCAGCAAAGGAAGAATTTCTTCCTGATGCTGGAAATCTCTTCTAAATTTATTGTTTTGTTCTTTTGTATTCAGTTCAAATAATTGACATCCATAAGGATAAAATCAAAGACCTTCAAGAAAGTCCAAATGTAAAAAATCACTCTAATATACTTTTCCCTTGCAACAAATCAATGAGTGATTGAATATTCAAACACCATCTTTAGATTTTTCCTCTAACACAGTATACTCCACTTCTTTTTACTTATTTTTTTTAAGAGAGAGGGACTGTGAGTGAGATAGAGAGAATTAATTTTATTTAGCTGTTCATGTGGCTTTCCTTGCTCTGAGACTTCATTGTGTACGTGGTGTTGGGGTTTGAACTCCCATATTCCTACATGCCAGGCAAGTGCTGTAACTGCTGAGCCACAGCTCCTGACCCAGCATACTCTACTTATAAAGATTTATCTCATACCTCCATCTGCTGATTAAGAACCAATCATTAACTCCATAAACTTACTCAATAACATTTTTGTTCACTAACTTCAAAAGATGTATAAGTGCTCTTTATTTTTTAAATTAACTTTGATTTTTTAGCAAAACAATACATAAACATAATTGAAAAGTTCAATAACAATAAAAATTTTATAACAGAAAACAGCACTTATGTGTCCTAGTATCAACCACTTTTGACTCTTAACTGTTTCTTCTGGAACACCTTCATAATTTCATAATATATTTTTTCTTCATCAGTTTGAGACATTGTTTTTTTTTTACATTTTGTTTAATGAAGTCAGCTCCCCTTCCTTACATACACTGAGATGTACATCTCACCCATATGCCTGTTTTTTTAAAGAAAGAGGGACAGTGAGAGAGAGGAAGATAGAATCAAATTTTATTTAGTTTTTCATGTGGCTTTTTTGCTTCAACACTTCATTGCGTACGTGGTGCTGGGGTTTGAACTCGTGTCCTCATGTATGCCAGGCAAGCACCATAAGTGCTGAGGCACAACTCAAGCTCCCATATGCCTGTCTCTTAAAAATATTTCCATCCTATTGAAATTCTAAATGGCCCAATCACAGACACTGAAATTCAGTCTGCAATTAAAAGCCTACCAAAGAAGAAAAGCCCAGGACCGGATGGCTTCTCCACTGACTTTTACCACACTTTTGAGGAGGAACTAACACCTCTCCTTACTAAGTTATTCCAAGAAATTGAAAAGGAGGGAATGCTCCCATCCACTTTTTATGAAGCAACCATAACTCTGATACCAAAACCGGACAAGGACACATCAAGAAAAGAAAACTACAGACAAATATCCCTTATGAACGTGGATGCAAAAATCCTCAACAAAGTACTAGCAAATGTATTCAAAAAATTATTAAGGAAATAATTCATCATGACCAAGTGGGCTTTATCCCTGGAATGCAGGGCTGGTTCAACATATGCAAAACAATTAACATAATCCACCACTTAAACAGAATCAAGGACAAGAACCATATGATCATCTCATTGGATGCAGAAAAGGCCTTTGATAAAATCCAGCACCCTTTTATGCTCAAAACTCTAGAAAGGATGGGGTTCAAAGGACCAT
>PVKS010046248.1:0-13397 GCA_004027875.1 Aplodontia rufa
TTCTTTGTGTTTACCCTGAAATAGGGCTTAAATAGTCGTAGCAAATCTCACTGCAGACTTCAGGGGCCAGGCATATAACACTCTGTTAGCAGATATTTCTTGTGGTGAATATATGTGCCATGTGTCCTACATATTTATGCACTATCATTTTAGCCATTCAGTGACACTGCTACTGTTACTTATGGAGAAATTCTGTTAGCCCACACCCTTGCTCTGTTTTCATGTTCAGATGTAGCTGCCTCTGGGGACTGACTGACCTCTGAAGTTTTGAAATGTTCAGCAGATGACACAAAGATAAAACGAATACTTCTATTCTAGTAATACACTTTCCCTTCAAAAGATCTAGCAATGCTGAACCATGCACAGAGGACCCTATTGGTTCAAGGCAGGGCCAGAACCATTTGTAATTTATAATAATGCAGGTAATGCAGTGACCTACACATCACCAAGTAACCAGTCCCTTTCTAAAAGGTAGAAAAGGAATGACTGATTTTTACCAGCACATCTGGCTGTGACTGGGCAATTTGCCATTAATCTAGAAATCTAGATTATCTAAAAATCTAGAACAGATTGTTCCACACAATCATATTTTTGAATGAAGACAATTTTATTTCTTAGGACTGAGTCACATCTGTTGATGCCTACCACTGATCTGATTATAATAATAATTATAATCTTCAGGACAAATCATACAGATTCTTCAATAAATATATTTTTATTAAGAAATTTAGTTATTGTACAATAAAAATGCATCCAAAGCTGAACATGGGTTCAGCTCTGAAAAATTTTGTAACTAGAAATTTAGAAGTTTTAAAAAGATAATGCAAATTATTAAACATGCCAGAGAAAATCAAGTATAACAAGTTAAGCAATTTTCTGCAAGACTTTTTTAACCTTTAAACTACCACTTATACTAATATAGTTGGAAGTACGTATTATTAAATTACACTTACATGCGTTGTAATAATACGTAGTTCGGCATTATGTTTTGAAACATTATATTGAGGTTTTGATACCTTTCTGAAAACTTAGTTTTTAATAACTGCATAATATTCCTCCTATAAATGTTTTATCATTTAGTGAGCTATCCTTTCATTATTTTAGGTGATAAATATATCCATTAAAGTTTTTTTTGAAAATTACAAAATTTTTCAGAGCTGAACCCATGTACATACAAATACAATATAGAAATGTTGTTTCATAATTTTTGTGTCATGCTGTTTCCTTGATAATTGAGTCACTAAAAATCGGGGAGGGCAGGATAGATGCAACTCAAAGCTAACTGAATCCAGTCCTGCTCTTCCTGTGAACCGAAGAAGGCATGGACATCTTCCTTCTGAAAGCATCCAGCAACGTGTCTTTGGAATCTGGGAGGGAGGGCAGTGTAACTTTGCCGCCCTCCGCAGACTCCATTTGTGGACCCGTTCCTGGCCCCAGCTTGCAGGGTGCTGGGCTGTTGGGCTTCACCATAGGTGGCGAATTCTCGGGCAGGGGGACAGGCGGGCGAGCGCTGAAACCGCTGCGCTCTGACCGTTAATGCAGCTGGGCAAGTGGCCCGGTGGCCCCCGCTGATGAGCAAGGGGATTTCCTGGGTCTCCGGGAGCTGGCACAGCAGGGTCTCCTGCCCCACCGCCGGCTCCGCCCGACCCCGTCCTGCGAGCGCCTCCCTCCGGACGCGTCTCTTAGGCTAGTGGCTGGTCCCACAGGTCTGGGATCTCCTTCGCCCCGGCAGACCCGCCGCTGGCTGGAAGGCAGCTTCCGTGCGGTCCGCGTGCCGGTGCCCCGGGTCCCGGTCGCCTGCGCTTCGTCCCAGTCCAGACGCTCTCCCTGCAGGGGCGGCCGCCGGCTCCCTTGCTCTCTGCAGGGCGTGGGCGGCGCACCGTAGCTCTGTGGGCTCTGGGTCTCCTCTCGGCCCTCTCTCTCCGCGCCCTAGGTGCGGTGGGCCACCGTCAGGGTGACCAGCTGCTTCAGCGCGGAGCTGTCCACAAGCCCCGGTGCCCCACGGGGTGGAGCAGCAGGCAGCGGTCCAGGTGAGCTGTGCGTGGCGGGCCTTATCTGCTGGCACGCGGGGCACGGCCCCTGCTGCAGCTGCCATAGCAGGGGATCGTCTTCGGCTGCTCAACTCCACGGCGGCCGCCGCCCTCCTGGGCGCCCAGCGTAGCTGCCCCTGCCCCTGAGAACGCCTAGGCCTCCTATGCCTGCCACAGGCCGGGTGCTGCGCGAACCTTGCTCACAGAGGTGGCAGAACGCGCGCGGGCCCAGAGCGCACCACTCTTGCCTCAAGTGGGGAGCTCGCGGAAGGCCCGCCCTGGGCCCTAAGTACCTGAATTTCCTCTGGATGCGACAGATGTCTCTAAGACTTTGAATGTGGGCAGGACCATGTTATTATGTAACGGATATTACATAGGTAAGTTAGTATAGTAAATATCACATAGGTAAGTTCAAGAGAGTCCACCCTAACAGAAAGGAAATGGTCAGAACTGAAAAAGGCAGTTCAAGAAAAAGAATCTGTCACTTTCTACTTATGGGAGAGGGAGAGAGATACTACATCAGGTAGATAAGAAATTAGTCATTAGAAATAAATTCCTGTTTGTGGGATAAGAAATAAATTCCTGGTTGTGGGACAAAGAGATCTCATTGGACTTCTTTTCAGAGGTTTGTAGAAATGTTTTCCAAAAACTATGTTCACATTACAGGGACAGAGCAAAATCTATGTTCATAGCAGCTCAATTTACAATAGCTAAATTATGGAACCAACCCAGTTGCCCCTCTCTGGATGAATGGATCCAAAAACTGTGGTATAGATACTCCATGATATATATACTCAGCAATTAAAAACAGTAAAATTGCAGCCTTTGAAGGTAAATGGATGGTTATGAAAGAAATTGTGTTGAGTGAAGTTAGCCAAACCCGAAAGTCAAGGGTTGAATGACTTCACTTATCTGGGGATGCTGTAGCTAAATCCAGGCCTGTGTGAAATATAGTCAATCTCATGTATTAGACCCAGCAAACGCGCAGTAACACATAATCTAGGACATTCATATGTATCGGGAAAGAGGGGGGAGGGGTGGTTTAGGAGGGAGGAGGGAGTATAGGGAGGGATCTAGGGAGTAATTCTGATTTAAAAGTATATACACATCATATTGCTACTTTGGATACATTTTTTATTGTACAACTAAATTTCTTTTAAAAATACTATATTTAACTTCCCTTGCTTTGATTCTATGCACACCAAAAAATTTTGCAATCAATAGTTATATTTCTTAGTTATATACTGAATGATTAAGGAAAGGGAACATACCAATATTCAAAACAGATGGGGTATCCTGCTTCCAGGTGCCCCTCCACCTTGTGGAGACTCTGCTGTATGGGATAGATTGAAAGCATTCTTAAGAAGTAAATTTTCAACACTCAGTGCCTTCATCAAAAATCAAGAGAGAGACCAAATAAATAGTCTTATTCTCCAACTCAAATCTCTACAAAAAGAGGAACAATCCAATCCCAAACCCAACAAAAGGGAGGAATAACTAAATCAGAGCTGAAATCAATGAAATTGATAACAAAAAAATACAAAGAATCAACAAAACTAAGAGTTGGTTCTTTGAAAAAATAAACAAGATTGACAGACCTGTAGCCAACTGCACCAAAAGGAAGAATGAAGTGAAGCCAATCAATAAAATCAAAGATAAACATGGAGACATCACCACTGACTCAACCTAAATCCAAAGGATTATTAGAACTTATTTTGAAAAGCTACACACTTCCAAGTTTGATAACCTGGAAGAAATGGACAAATACCTAGTCACATATGACATTCCCAAATTAACACAGAAGGACATTGAAAATCTACACCAACCAATCTGAGGTAGCAAAATTGAAACTGCAATCAAATGCCTTCAAAAAAAGAAAAGCCCAGGACCTGATGGATTCTCAGCAGATTTCTACCAGACCTTTACAGAAGAATTAATACCTCTCCTTAGTAAGCTATTCCATGAAATTAAAAGAGAAGGAACCCTCCAAAATATTTTTATGAGGCAAATATAACCCTGACACCAAAACCCAACAAAGATACATCAAGAAAACTACAAACCAATATCTCCGATGAACATAGATACAAAAATCCTTAATAAAATCCTAGCAAACTGCATCCAAAAACACATCAAAAAGATAATACATCACAAGCAAGTTGGCTTCATTTCAGGAACACAAGGCTGGCTCAACATACTCAAATCAATAAATGTAATTCGTCACTTAAACAGAGTTAAAGATAAAAACCATATGATCATGTCAATTGATGCAGAAAAGGCCTTTGATAAAAATTCAGTAGCCATTTATACTCAAAACTCTGGAGACAATAGGGATCAAAGGAAGATACTTTAATTTTGTAAGAGCCATTTACAGCAAACCCATAGCCAACATTATACTTAATGGAGAAAGACTGAAAGCATTCCCATTAAATTCAGGAACAAAACAAGGCTATCCACTCTCACCAATTCTTTTCCTCCTGCAGGACACCTCCCTCAGTGTGAGGTGATTCTCAGGAGCATCTCGGAGTCCCTGTTGGTGGGGTGGATGCCATCTTAAAGTCGCTACATATATTCTTAAACCATAATTACCCCCTAGATCCGTCCCTATTCTCCCTCCCTCACTCCTCCTCCACCTACACCCCCACCCCACAACATATCTATGATTTCCCTAGATTATGTGTTGCTATGTCTTTGTTGGATCTAACACATGACTTTGACTACCTTTCACACAGGCCTGAGTTTAGCTCCAGCCTCCACAAATGAGTGAAAACATTCAACCCTTGATTCTCTGTGTTTGGCTAACTTTGTTCAGCATGATTTCTTCCATCAGCATCCATTTACCTTCAAAGGCTAAAATTTCGTTGTTTCTAATTGCTGAGTAGAAATCCATGGTGTATATACAACACAGTTTTTGGATCCATTCATCCAGTGAGGGGCATCTGGGTTGGTTCCTTAATTTAGCTATTGTAAATTGAGGTGCTATGAACATAGATTTTGCTGTGTTGCTGTAATGTGCTGATTCTAACTCTTCTGGGAAAATACCCGGAGGGGGGATAACTGGATCATATGATGTGTCCATTCTTAATTTTTTGAGGATTCTCCACACTGCTTTCCACAGTGGCTGTACCAGTTTGCATTTCCACTAACAGTGTGCTATTGTTCCTATCTCCCTACAACCCCTCCACCATCTGTTATTGTTTATATTCTTCATTTTTGCCATTCTGCCTGGAGTGAGGTGAAATCTTAATGCAATTTTCTTTTGCATTTCTCTGAATACTAGTGATTTAGAACACTTTCTCATGTGTTCATTGGCTAGCTCAATTTCCTCTTGAGAAGCTTCTATTTAGCTCTTTGGCTAATTTTTTGATTGGATTGTTTGTTTTTTATATTAAGGTTTTTGAGTACTTTGTAAATTCTGAATATTAAACCCCTGTCATCTGAATCACAGGCCATGATTATCTCCCATTCTGTAGATTGTCTCTTGACAATTTTGACTAATTTCTTAGCTGTGCAGAAGGTTTATAGCTTACTATCATTCCACTCATTGATTTTTGACTTTAATTCTTTCACCTTAGGAGATGTGCTTTTAGCTTTTCTCTTTTTAGTATTATACTAGCTGAGGGTTTGGCATATATGACCTTTACATAGTTAAGATAAGTTCCTTTGATCCCTATTTTCTCTTGAGTTTTGAGCATACATAGGTGCTGAATTTTATTGCAGGCCTTTTCACATCAGTTGAGATGATTGTATGCTTTTTTGTCCTTAATTCTGTTTAAGTGATGAATCAGATTTATTGATTTGCATGTGTTGAACCAGCCTTGACAACCTGGAATGAAGCCCACTTGATTGTGGTGAATTATTTTCTTGATGTGTTTTTGAATATGGTTTGCTAGAACCTTATTAAGGATTTTTGCATCAATTTTTATCAGGGATATTAGTTTGTAGTTTTCTTTTCTTAATGTGTCTTTGTTGGGTTTTGGTATCAAAGTTATTGCCTCATAAAAAGTGTTTGGGAGAGTTCCTTCCTTTTCAGTTTCTTGAAATAGCTTAATAAGGAGAGGTGTTAGCTCCTCCTCATAGGTGTGGTACAATTCAACGGGGAATCCATCAGGTCCTGGGCTTTTCTTCTTTGATAGGTTTTTAATTGCTGTATAGATTTCAATGCCTGCTATTGGGCCGTTTAGGATTTCAATATCATTCTGAGTCAATTTAGGGATGTTGTATTTGTCTAGAAATTTGTCAATGTCTTCCAGATTATCTAATTTAGAGGAGTAGGTTTTTCAAAACATATTCTGGTAATTTATTGGATTTCCATGGGGTTGGTGGTGATTGCTTCCTTTTCATTGGTGACTTTATTTATTTCCTTCATTTCCTTCACTCTTTTAGTGAGATTGGTTAGGGGTTTATCAATTTTATTTATTTTTTCAAAGTACCAGCTCTTAGTTTCATCAATTCTGTTTACTGTTTTTTATTTTTGTCGTTGTTCTCAAATTCATTGATTTCTTCTCTGATCTTGATTATTTCCTATCTTCTGCTGGGTTTGTGCTTCAATTGTTCTTCCTTTTGTAGGGATTTGAGGTGGAGCATAAGCTGATTTATTTGGGATCTCTCCTCATTTTTAATGTGGGCACTAAGAGCTATAAATTTTCCCCTTAGGAATGCTTTCATCCTGTCCCAGAGGTTTTGATATGTTGTGTCTTCATTCTCATTCTCTTCCAAGAATTTCTTGATTTCTACTATCATGTCTTCTTGGACCCATTCTTCATTTAATAGGGTATTATTCAAACTCCCTGTATATGTGTGTACTTTGTTATGATTTTTTTTCCTGTTAATTGCTAGGGTCATGGCATTATGGTCTTATAGGATGCATGGAGTAATACCTACTTTTTATATTGCTGAGATTTCCTTTGTGAACTAGAATATGATCTATTTTGGAGAAGGATCTATGTGCTGCTCAGAAGGTGTATGCAGCTGATTTCAGGAGGAATATTCTATAGATGTGTGTGAAGTCCATTTGATTTATGGAGTTGTTAAGGTGCAGATTTCTTTATTGTTTTTTGCTTTGATGATGGGCCTATTGGTGAGAGAGGAGTGTTGAAATCCCCCAGTATTATTATGTTGAGGTCCACAAATGGTTTTACGTCATGGGGTAATTTATTCACATAGGAGCATTGTTGTTTGGAGAGTATATATTTACTATTGTAGTGTCTTCCATTTACTACTGTTTACCTTTATTGTTCTCTTTACTACTATGTAGTGGCCTTCTTTATCTCTTCTGATTAGTTTATGTTTGAAATCTACTTTGTTGGATATAAGTATTGCAACACCGGCTTGCTTTCTTGGGCTAGACACATGGTAGATTTTTTCAATCCATTCGCCCTCAATCTTTGGATGGCATTGGCTGTAAAGTGGGTCTTTTGTAAGCAACATATTGTTTGATTTTGTTTTTTGATCCAATCTGCTAATCTGTGTCTTTGGAGTGGTGCATTGAGACCGTTCACATTCAGTGTTAGAATAGAATTGTGGTTGTGGTTCATAGTCATTGAGTTTTATTAGTAAGCTCTGTGCTGTCTTGGTTGGGTATTGATAACATGTACCTTTATTGATTTTCCTCTGTTTGTGGGTTTTGAGTGGTGTTTGATTGTTGTTCTATCTAGAGTTTATCTTTAGGGATTCTTTGTAAAGCTGGTTTTCTGTTCATGAACACTGCAAGTTTGGTCTTATCATGAAAAGATCTTATTTCCCCATCAAATTTGAAGCTGAGTTTTGCTGGGTGTAGTGTTCTTGGCTGCATGTTGTGGTCATTCAGATGTAAGAGATCTTCTTCCATGATCTTTTTGTTTCCAGAGTCTGAGCTGAAAAGTCAGATGTGATTTTTATTGGTTTGCCTCAGAATGTGATTTGGCATTTCTCCCTTGCTGTTTTTATTATTCTTTCCTTGATTTCCCTGTTGTGCATTTGAACATGATGTGTTAGCCATTACTTTCAGCTATAATAGTATTTAACTATCACTTATGTTAGGCTTCAGAGCATACAATAGTTATTGAGTTTGGCATTTATGGTGGTAATGGTTACACAGCATTAATGATGGGGGAGTCAAAGGGTATAAACTAATTAGAAGCCTGAGAGAGAAGGGAAAGTAAGAGGAAGTTAGAGAGGAGGTTGTATTATCCAAGCATGAACAGAGAGAAAGTAGAGGAGGTTAAGGATTTGCTGGAGGAAAAAAAAAAAACCTGGAGGAAGAAAAGACAGAGGTAACAAAATAGAGGAAGAGTGAAAGAGATATTATAGGATTTGGGTCATAGCATAAGAAAGGATAGAAGCAAGCATAGGAAAATTTTGCAGGTGGGGCACAATATAATTCAAATCATAAATGAACTGAACAAAATTCCACCCCTCAGCAGGTGGGACAAGGATAGACAGAAGAAAGAAAAGGGAGAAGGAGAGAAGAAGAAAAATAAAAATAAACAGGAAAAGACAACTGAAAAACTCCAACAAAGTCAAAACAAAACAAACAAAAAACAAAAACAAAAACTCCCAAAAACAAAAAAGTGAAAAGAAAAAAAAACAGCTAGTATTTTTATATGACCATGAACCAATAAACTTCTCCATTTGGCATTCAAATACATGTCAAAAACAGGAAAGAAAGAAAAAAAATTAAAAAAAATTCTTAATGAAAATTTGGAACTGTGATCACTGAGGTTGTCTCTCTACACTTTGGGAGCAGCCGTTCACTGTTCCCCTGAGTTTTGTTAGCAGGGTCTTTCAGTCTGTAATTATGTGATCTCAAGTAGAGGACTGAATGTCCTCAGACTCCTGGGCTTTCTGGGAGGAAATTTCCATGAAGAGATCAGATTAAGGAATGCCCTGAGGGCTGGTCTTTGCCAGCCTCGCTGGGAATCTGAAACTCAGGAGTCTTAAGGCTTTTATGCACAGGGGGTTGAAATGCTTTCAATGCTCCCTCTGTTGGTTACACTCTGGGTCCCTCCAGGCTTTTTGAGCTGGGACTGAGGTCTTTATTGCTCCTGTCCCACTTTAGTTGATCATGTGAGCTTTCTGGCTGGGGATGGGGTTGGACAGGGCTGAGCGATGCTCCCCTGAGTTTCCACAAACTCAAATCCCCTGAACTAAGTGAGGACTGGGCCTGTCCCATACCTCCTCTTCCTGGTTCAGCCTCTGAACTGTGGCTGGCTCCTGGCACAATTGTGATGTAACCTGACCTGAACTGCTGACTCACTCCTGCCAGGCACTGTGTTCCAAAAGACTCCCAATTTTCACTTTTATGCAGGCATCTGAGAGACACTGTTCTCCCCTTATGCAGCAGAGGTGCAGTAGTGGTGTCTTTAGTTGAGCCCAATGCACGGTTCCTTATAAAATTCGGCTTCTCCACAGCAGATCGGATCACACATTATGATTCAGCTCCTCCCCCACTCCCATGCAGATTGGGAGCAATGGCAGTCACAGCTGCAGCTGCCATGTCCCAGCTAGGATGAATGTAATCCCTCTTTCCCACTGGCTGGACCCAAATCTCTGATCCACCAAAAATCTCCCCTAACTAGCACTGTATTCAGGTGATGATCTTTCTCAAAATGCACCTTGCAGGAATGGAGCTGTCCTCGAGTTTTTTTCATCTGGTTACTGGAGCCAAATGAGAAACAGCCTTCCTGCAGCTTGCCATCTGGGAATCCCCCTCACATATCTGTTGAAAGCCTGTCCATCTTGTTTCAGTAAGTCATGACCATGACTTCCTTCCCTCAAGCTAGCAGATCAGAACACCAGGAACCATGTGCGATTTACCTAGGTCAAGGAGTACAGAATCTCTAATGTTTCCCTTGATTTTAAGGTGGGTCAAGAACTGAATCCACTGGACAGTTTTCTTTCAGAGCACTACTGAGGTCAGTGTCTGCAACGTTATCATTTTTCTTATTTTCTTTTTACTTTCTTTTTCCTTGTTAGGGATTGAGTGCAGGGTTGTTGTACTATTGAGTTATATCCACAGCCCACCTTTTAAAAAATTATCATTTTTTTAGAGCATTAGAATTATGCATAGTAGTTGCTTCATTCTGAAAAATTCATACATGCTTGCAATTTGATTTACTCTTTTCTCTGTTTCCCACTTTCCTTCCCCTCCTACTTCTCCCTATATTCCTTCCTCCACTGTGCTCATCTTCCCTTCAATCATTTATTTCTTTTTGATTGATGCTTTTTTGATAAATCACTCCATGTTCTTTCCTATTGCTGTCCCTCCTCCATCCCTCTAGATCTCCTTCAACTCCACTGATCTTCCCTGTATCTTTGGGATATCCAATCCCCTGCCTCCCCCTCTCTTATTTTGTTCTGGCTCTCACATATGAGAGAAACATTTGACCCTTGATTTTCTGAGTCCGGCTTTTTTCACTTAGCATGACATGCTCTATTTCCATCCATTTATAGATAAATGCTGTAATTTCAAGGTATTTTTCTCACTTTTCCTACTATTGTGTGATTTAGGGAAGCCTGATAGTCTGGGTTAATATTGTTCACCTTAATACAAGTTACAGGAATGAAAAGGGATGCAGTTCCATGGGCAGGGCCATAGGACTGTTGGGAGGGCTGCAGATGGGTTGAGCCAGGAGACCAAATAGGATGATGGTAGGTATACAGCTTAGAAAAAGGTCTTTTCTCATTATTCTGGCTCCTAAAATATCTCAGTGGATGGCTTTCACCTCAAAATTATTTTTTCCTACTCTTCCCTCTATAATCACTAAATCTATTTGAATTCTAGGAAGGATTCTAGGTTACTTGTTTTGCAGGGAGCAAATACGCATTGCAGTGGTAAAGATGAAAACTTGATATCAAAGGATAGTGAAATTATAATAATTTGTTTAATTGAAAAAATTATGGATACAAAGAAATATGAGGATAGACTAGAAAACTAATACCAACTTAGGCATGGAAACCATTGGAACAATATGAATTTGAACACACCATGAGGTGAGAAATTGGGGAGAGATGATGTTGGAGAGCAGGGAATCATGGGTTGATGTGAGACTTTAAGTAAGAGCGTAGGACTTGGAATGTGCAGTTTACTCAAATTGAGTTTTGTCTGTATTTGTCTTGGGCTCCAAGTTACTCTGGTCATTTGTTCTGAGGGAATTTCTAAGGTCTGTGCGTGCTCTCACATTTTTTTTTTCTGCTTTTAAGTTACTTTTATTCATAAACTGACTTTACTGTCCTAGGACCCTAAGGACTCTTGTTTCCTTGGCCTTCTAGCAGTGAAGATTGTCATTGCACATTGTTCTTACAGATGTGACAGGGAAGTGTTGGGATCCCCCAACATGAGGCCCAGCTGACTTGTAAAATGATTAGTGGTAAACAACTTTGAGAGGCCCAGCTGGCTTGTAATTAGCAAATTGCCTGACCACATGACTAAGCTATTTGGCCACTCATTCATTACAATTGGATAAATGTGTTTGCACTGTACCCCTATTGGTTGTTGTAATGGATAAATAGAGTAGTGACTAGTCAGGTAGAGCAAGCAGCCCTGTCCTGAAGGAAGAAAGCATAGAACCAGAGAAGAAGGCAGCCAGGAGGAAAGCAGCCCTGTCCTGAAGGAGGAAAGCAGAGAAAAAGCATAGAACCGGAGAGATCAGCAGAGACGTCAGAGAGATCAGCAGTGGTAGAAGATGCAGGTCCAGCGTTCCGGCCGCTGGCGTTTGCCCCCTCATTCCCGGTTCCCCGACCCTTCCTGACTAGGCCCCTTGGGGAACGGCCCAGGTCCGGGTCATTCCGCCTGCTCCCAGCTCTGGAATGCTGCGGGGAGCGACTCCTTGCCCCAGTCCCCAGCCCTGTCCTGACTCGGCCCCTCGGGGAACGGCCCAGGTCAGGGTCGCTCCGCCCGCTCCCCGCTCCGGAAGGCTGTGGAGAGAGACAGGAAGGAACTCTGGTGGCTCCAGGTGAAGGTCTTGCCCACTGCTGTGTCATTCATTTCATTCCTCAGTAGTGCTGTTTCATTCTGAGTTCTTTGGGTAAGTTTCTGGCTAAAGGTCAGTGATCCCTCCACCCTCTACCAAATTACATTCTATAGATTGCCTTAAAAATTAGCTCATGTTTTATTGACATAGTGTCACAAATAACAAGGAGTGCTATGCTTTTCATGAATATGCTGTTTGTTTCATTCTGCCTTTTGCTGCTGTGACTAAATAACTTTACAATAATAATTTCAGGAGGAAAAGTTTATTTTGAGGGTTCACAGTTTGGGAGGTCTTAGTCAACAGGAGGCCAGCTCCACTCCTCAGGGCTCAAGGTGAGGCTATAGGTCATAGCAGGCATCGATCCAGGGAGCAAGGATCAGGAAGCAGAGCAGAGAGAAACTCCATTCCAGATACAGAATATATACATCAAAGTCATGCCACCAATGACCCACCACCTCAAGCCATACCCTACCAGCCTACAAGTAAGGCTATCCCCTTATAGGTAAGGAAATTAACTCACTGATTGGGTCAAGGCTTTCACAACCCGTCATTTCATCTCAGCCTTCCCAAATTATCACATGTTAGCTTTTGGGAAACTCATTCGTTGTCACACATTCAAATCATAATACTATTATTATTCATTGTTTTCTTATTTTATTTTTGGCAGAATTGTGTATTGAATTCAAGACTCTACCACTGGGTTTCACTGTGTTCTCTTTAAAATGTACTTTCAGACAGATTCTTGCTATGTGACCCACAGTATCCTGGATCTTGCAATACCTGTGCCTCAGTCTCCTAAGTGGCTGGGTTTACATTATGCCCCATTATCATTCATTATTTCAGACAATTGACTATACTTCTAGGTTCACTTTTCCTAGTCCTCCTTACATTTTTCCCAATATCTCAGTCAGCTCAGGCTCCCTTAAGGAAATACAGATTCAGCAGCTTTAATAACAGAAATGTATTTTTCTCATAGTTCGAGAGGCTGGACATTTCTGATGAGGATGCCAGTATGGTTAGTCTGGCCACATCATTGTGTCCTCACTGGTAGACAAAGAGACAAGGGGTTGGGGAGGAGAGTTGTTGGTTGTCTGTCTCCCTTTTTCCTTTTTTGTGATATTGAAAAGGAATCCAGGGTCTCATGTGTGCTAGGAAAGTATTCAACCATCAGCTACACCCAACCCCTGAGACAAAGGAGTTTGACTGTGTTTAGCTTCAAAATCAGAATGGAACCATACATGGGTAAAGAACTGAAGGTAGGCAAAAGGTCAGACATTGCTCCATGTGTATGCCAATCAGAAGAAGAGACCATTTCTATGAATGATATCATGAGGTTGTTGTATGTCTCACTGGTAGTGAGCTTTCCTGGCATGCATGACTCAAAGGGTTCTAACTCCAGCACTAAAAGAAAATTAAA
>PVKS010046249.1:0-13390 GCA_004027875.1 Aplodontia rufa
CACCTTGGGTTTCACCTGTTGCAGTTTCCCCCAGAAGAACTCATATGTTAAATGGGTAGCTCGAGGAGGAATGACATCGGCTTCTGGGATGGTTCCCCCATCTTCCCAATCTCCAGACTCCTATGAGTTCTTCATATACCCTCCCCCTCCCCTTCCCCCTCCCTATGCCTCCAAGTATCCCTGAGAGCCATCCCCCTATTACTCTGAAAGTCATTCAATTTGCAGTTTTGTTAGGTCAGCCGTCTGCCCTACTGCTTCCCCATAAATTCTAGCATCAACAGATGAGAGAAACCATTCGGCCCTTGAGTCTCTGAGCTTGGGAGACTTCACCTTTAGATGAAGCCCAAAGGTCAATCAAGGTCAAGAGGAGGATGAACTAGAGACCTAGTTATGGCAGAGTTATCTCTGAAGTTCACTTCTGACCTATAGTTGCAGGGATTGCATCTCCCAGAGCATGAAATGGCAAAATCCAGAGCTCAAGCCCCTTGGGTCTGGTGTTCTTGCACCTGTAACTCTTCCACTTGGCCTGCAGGCTTCTACTCTTACCCACAGTCTGATTTCTCCAAGGGCCATTGCCAGGGGCGCCCGAGATGGGTGGTCAGCAGGTGTCTGCCATCAAATCCTTTGGGAAGGTGAATCCAGGGAAATGGCTCCTAGACAGTGGGTGGGTTCTTCTGATCCCTGCGCCCCTCCAGGTGACATCCTATTTGGGTAGATTTGTTTGACTTCTTTTCTTTTCTCAATACTCTCACTATAAAACAAGCTGCTTTTGTTTTTCACCTATCACAGAGGTCGAGAGGAGTCTGAGTGCAGCTGGTGTAGGGGTGTACATCGATGGTGTACAGTACATGGAAGTGGGGTATGCCCAAGCTTTGTGGCAGTGGGAAACCTCTCTGAAGGGAGTACTATTTGACACGACAGATCAGAATTTTAAGGAAGAATTTCTAGTTCCCTGCACACAAAATTTGAAAAAATGAATTTCAAGGACCTCTCTTTCACTTTAAAACGTTTCGAGGTTGGGGATTTAGCTCAGTGGCAGAGCGCTTGCCTAGCACGCTCAAGGCCGTGAGTTCGGTCCTCAGCCCTAAAAAAAAAGTTTGAAGTTTCAGTTTTTGGGGAATTGCCTTAAGAAAACGGTGTTGGCACAAAGAATTGGCTTGTCAAATTCAACTTGTGAATCATACATCTAATCCAATGCTTAGCCTAACCAGTGATTAAAAATCAAGAGCATATGTAGGCACAAACATTGCCTCTCTTTATTGAAGAGCCCAAAACTGTCAGATGTAGCTTCCTAATGGCTCTGAGTTCGTTTTGGATTAATTGACGAATACCCAAGGACGGGTATGAATCACCGTCCTCAGAGCAAGCATTTTTGGTTTTATGATTTCTTGATTTTATCTCCACTAAATACATAGAAGAAAACACCTAAGTGATAGCTTCCTGTTCTGCTACGCACTCCCTGCGAATCCTAGTTGTGCTCACAATAAACCATCTAGACCAGCCAAGTGCCTTCTGCTAAAAGCATGTTGGATGCAGGGAGTCCCTGGTCTCTTTCTGTTAGTAAGAGCCTGTTTTCAAGGAGATCTGGTGGAGACTGTCATCCCAGGTTTTCTCTGGTTGGGAAAGGGTGAGACATGGGCTGTTTTAACTCTTTCCTTCCCAGAAGTAATGTAGAAAGTATAAAAAGTATACAGAGGAGTGGGGATTACCGAATTATTCTTAATGATTGCTAAAATATAATTCTCAATATCACATAGTTCTGGGGCTGGAGTGGTGGCTTGGCAGTTACGGCGCTTGCCTGGCATGTGCGAGTACATGGGTTCAAACCCCAGCACCCACATGCACAACTAAGTGTCAGAGCAATGAGAGCCATGTCAAGGACTCTATAAAAATTGATCTGTCTCTCTTTCTCTCTCTCTCTCACTGTCCTTATCTCTTAAAAAAATTGCATAGTTCTCCCACAAATGCATCATAACATGGGTCAGAATTGCGTTTAGTTTATTAATGAGGAAGACAGCAGGATGAAAAAGTGAATCCAAAGGAGGATATGAGAAATTGGAGGACATTGGCCAAATTACACTGTTACACTGTGTGCAAGAATGGATGTGTAACAATGAATCCTGCCTCTGTGTACAATTATAATGCACCAGTTATATGCACAAAGCAAGCAAGAAACAAACAAACTGAAGGGCTCCGGGGTCGGCTTGGGGCTTGTGAAGTTTGCAGTGCCTAGGACACCCCAGAGAGCAGGGGTCACGCAGGCAGCTGGATATACAAGTCAGAACGATGAATGAACTAAAAGCATAATTGATGCTTTTAGATGGCATTTGGAGTCTTGGAAATGGATGAAATCAGTCAGAAGCTTGGTTAAATCAATTATGATATCTATGGATGGGAACATTGTAGAGATCTTAAAAGGGATCAAATAGAAGTGAAAATATGTTTAGGATTTATTGTGGAGTAAAATGCATGTAAATTAAAGAACATGATACATGATACAATTCTATTTAACCACTACAAAAGATAGGTGCTAGTAAAACATTGGGGTAGGTAGTTACCCGCCCACTAGCTACAGTAGTCTAAGAATCTTTCCCAATTTACAGAGACTTGACAAAACCGATAGCAATACTTCATACCCCTTGCATTTCTCCTGTGCATTGAGATTTAGACGGAATTTTTATACATGCATTTCCTGTAATTATAAAAATGCCTTCTTTAGTGGGATGGGGAATCCTGATTTCCCTCAATGATCCGGTTGGTGAAGGAGAAATCTCCCGTCCTAGACACGTGATATCATCCAATAAATGACACTTGACAATGGACAGGTGGGATCAACAGCATTATTAGTTACATGCACTCACAGCCCCAAAGAGGAGATATGGCATGCCACATAAGGCTGGTCACCCAGGAGTTACCTCCAGGAACAGAGTAAACAAGCAGGAACTACAGTGGGCAGGTGACCCTGGTTCCCAGGAGAAGATGAGATTAGCTTGTCTGAGTAACTCTGGTCCAACCAGGAGGCGAAACCCATCAGGACTAAGACAGACTGGGCAGGGTACAGCTGCTGCTGTTGACAGGGGAGCTAGCCAAGTGAGGGGTCTTCCCTGTTGGCTGGGGCATCCAGCAAGGGCCAGGGACCTCACTGTTGAGCTGTAGGGGTTCTGTGAGGCTAAAGACCCAGTTGAAGGCAGCACAGGATGTCTAGGCTTCACAATATAAAGGGGACCAAGGGACAGGGCAGTAGTTGAATACTCATTGTGTAGATAAGTGAATTGAAAGAGAACAAGTCACTCAACCAAGGCTACCCAGAGCAGGATGTGGTCCCTCTCCCTCTCTCCCTCTTATTGGGGATTGAACCTAGGACCTCGCACAGCGTAGGCAAGTACTCTACCACTAAGCCATATCCTCAGCCTTTTTAATTTTATTTTGAGACAGTATTTCTCTAAGTTGCCCCAGGCTGGCCTTGAACTTGAGATCCTCCTGCCTAATCTGCAGAATAGCTAGGATTATAGATGTGCACCATTGTGCCCGGCTAGAATAGGTCTCTTATCTGAGTCATTTAACAAGTTTTTATTATAAAATATGATCTTCAAAGTAGAGAGAATGGTGTGATGAATCCCCACCCAGCCATTGTAGATCTGTACAGCTTAATGTGACACATGCTAGGCATGTACGGCTGTCCAAATGAAAACCAAACACAGTTTAAAACTCAGCTCCCAAGTGACACTAGCCACATTTCAAGGGCTCAGCAGTGATTTGTGGCTACGGTGTTATGCAGCTTAGACTGAGAAGATTTCAGCAGCAGTGGAGGGTTCTAGTGAAAGGTAGTGTTTTTTGGCACACATTTCATTCACCTTTTGGGGGAAGGTACAGTACTTTAAGACAAATTCTCCTGAATGTGATTGCTTCAGTATTCATTTCTGAGTGTTGGGTAGTAGTTAGTAATGAGCAGTGGAATGCAGGGCAAGGTCACGGTTTTCTTTAAGATACTCTTAAAAGTTTTCTTCAAATTACTGCCAAGGCAGATGAGGAAATAACTTGTAGCAGAAAACCTGGAGGAAAGACATCAGATGCACAGACCTTGAGAGTAAGCAATCAGAAACAAAAGGTGCTAACTGGGGAATGCATTGGGGCCCAGTGTGAAGACAGAAGGAGTGATGGACTGACTGTGGTCAGGTCACTGGGGTCAGGTACAGCTAAGTTTTGTGGCCATGGGTGCCTCCATATATCTTGGAAGGCAGGTTTCTTCAGTAGCGCAGACACACTAAGGTAACTTCTGAATGGCCATTGATCCCAGTGCCCGCATCAACTTGTAGATGAAGCCCCCGCTGATCAGGGTGGCCACTGTGACAGTTCCAGAGAGGATCGACTAGGGTCAGCAGCTCCACCACACGAGGTGAAAAAGGAGATAGATGCCTAGTGGGCGGAGAGTGCAGCAGGTGGACCCCAGTTCTCAGAGCAACCTGAAAACAGCAATAAGCTTGGAAATGGCACTGTGTCCTTTGTCATTCCGTGCTCAGAGACGGCCCACTCTCTCGAGAGTGCTCTCTGCTAGAGCCTTATTTCCCTTTCACTTAACTTTCATTTGTAATAAACTTTTCTCTTGCATGGCTTTTGGTGCCTGACTTTACATTTTCTTTCCTTGGAATGCAAGAACTGAGGTTTGGAGCTTCCGCTCCCCACTCTCCTGTGACATGAGGATTGGGGGTTTGGCTCAGTGGTAGAGTGCTTACCTAACATGAGCAGGGCGCTGGGTTCCATCCCCAATGTCACAATCATGAAACAAGCCACTACCACCAAATATGAAACAAAGGGTCTTTTCATATACCACGGCAGTGGTCACATTTATCAAAATCAACAATAACGTCTTGATAACGTGTTACCTGGGCTATAGGCCATTTTTCTTTTAATAGAGAGGGACGGTGAGAGAGAGAGAAAGAGAAAGAGAGAAACACTTTTTATTTTTATTTTTTCGTGTAGCTCTCTTTGCTCTGAGACTTCACTGTGTATGTGGCGCTGGGGTTTGAACTCACAGCTTGCCGGGCAAGCTCTGTAACCGCTGAGCCACCGCTCCAGCCCCAGTATATGCCATTTTTTGATTGACTTCATAATGTGTGTGTGTTTTTTAAAAATGTTATTTATTTATTTTTTTAAGAGAGAGAGGGACAGTGAGAGAGAGAGAGAGATAATCAATTTTATTTAGTTTGTCACATGGCTTTCGTTGCTCCAACACTTCGTTGTGCACATGGTGCTGGGGTTCAAACCCACGTCCTTGCACATGCCAGGCAAGCGCTGTAACTGCTGAGCCACTGCTCCTGCCCCTTCATAATGTGTTTTTTTTTTTTTTAAGAGAGAAGGACAGTGAGAGAGAAAGAGGGACAGACAGAGACAGAATCAATTTTTATTGAGTTTTTCACATGGCTTTTGTTGCTCTGACACTTAGTTGTGTACGTGGTGCTGGGGTTTGAACCCGTATACTCGTGCATGCCAGGCAAGCGCCGTAAAAGCTGAGCCACCGCTCCAGCCCCTGTAATGTTTTTCTATAAAGACATGTAGATCCCTGAGTCAGGGACACTACATGAGAATATAATTTTCTCGATATCCCTCTCCAGCACTTCCCTCCTCCCTCTCCTCCCATGCCCCCTCTTTCCTCTCCTCTACTGAGCTCCCTTTGACCTTCATGAGATACCCACCTCCCCCACCTTTCTTTTCTTTTTTCCTCTCCAGCTTCCACATATGAGAGAAAACACATGACCCTTGAGCTTCACAGTGTGGCTTATTTCACTTAACACAATGCTCTCAAGTTCCATCCTTTTCCCTGCAGTTAACATAATTTCATTTTTCTTTATGTCTGAGTAGATCTCCATTGGGAAACCCACATTTTTTTAATCCATTCATTTGTTGACGGACACCTAGGCTGTGCACCTGTGCTTCTGATCTGACAATCCTGTCCTTGTGTTCTTTCACCCTCCTTCGACCGCACTCTTCCACATAGCCCATCTCTCCCCACCCAGTCATCCCCCACGTTTCTCATTGGCCACCATTGCATTAGCTTCCTAGAATTTCCTAGGACTGTTGGTTTGAACAGCAGAAATTTCTACTCTTTCTGTTCAGGATTTCTGAAGTCTGAGACTGAGGTGTTAGGGGAGCAATGTTGTCCCCTAAAGCCCTCCAGGAGGACATTTCCTGCTGCTTCTGGGTTCTGGTGCTGCCGGCAACCTTTGAACTCCTTGGCTTGTGGCCCTATCACCCCAGTCCCTGCCTCCGTCTTCACATGGCTTCTCCACCACGTGTTGTGTCCAAATTTCCCTCTTCTTACCGAGGGATCCATCAGCTGTTGGATTTAGGGCCTACTCTAAGTTGGTATGGACTCAGTGTGACTATATCTGCAGAGACCTTATTTCTAAATAAGAGCAAAGACGCAGGCACTGGGGGATTAGAACTTGAACGATTCTACCCATTCCCGATGTGAGTTCAGTGTGTTTTCTTTTTGTCCTTCCTCCGTCCTGCTGCTCAGAGGCCAGCCTGGTGCTTTTGTCCCTTTATCCAATCTCCAGTGCTAGGGACAGTGATTGACACACAAAACCATCGCTCAAAAACAATTCAGTGAGCTCATAAATGAATTCTGAACATTGATCAAATATTCAGATGAAGACTCCGACAGTGGCACATCCGCAGCCCCATTCTCACCTCCACACTTTGGGAAGAGTGTTCTAGAAAACACCAGCAACCTCATAAGTGCCCGGGAGAAATGGTCCACCGAGGGAGTCTTGAAAACTATCAATCAGAGCTGTTTCAGTTGATGCATTTCCATTAGTCTTTCATGAGCAAGCATTAGTTGCAGAGATTTTCTGTTTGAATATGACGAAATGTGCTTGTTCTCAAAAGAAATAAAACCCACAGAGAGTTTTATGTCAGATCAATAAATTGCCCCAACAGGCAATTTCTTGATTTCTGCTATAAGCACCTTTGGAGAGAATCACTTTTGAACAGAATCAAGACTTGAGAGAGGGGCTGGAGTGGTGACTCAGTGCTTACGGTGCTTGCCTGGCATGCACGATGACCTGGTTTCAAACCCTAGTGCCACATACACAGCTAAGTGTCAGAGCAATGAGAACCCAATGAAAAACTAAATAAAATTAATTCTCTCTTTCTCTGTCTCTCTCACTGTCCCTCTCTCTCTTAAAAGAAAAAAAGAGAGAAATTCACTCTTTTAGAGTGAAAGAGCTATGGTCTCTGCAGGGACAGACCTCTTTTACAGTGAGATTAGTGTGCCTATATGGGGGTTGTTTCCCCACATCAATGCACACATGCACACAGAGTGGCACCAGGCAGGGCCATATTTCTATTTTTTAAAAATGGAGTCCAATTGGCCAAGGATTCCTGAAGAACGCATTATCTGTTTCTTCACATAAGGCTCATTTTGGATCTAAAATAAAATGCTTTCAATTAATTTATATGTGTATATGTGTTTGTGTGTATATATATATATAATTATATACACATATATGTATATGTGTAATATATAATATGTAATATGATATATAATATGTATAGTTATATATTTATACGCACTTACATAGATATATGTAAATATATCTATGTATGTGCTGGAGATAGGAACCAGGGGCATTTAACCCCTGAGCCACACCTCTGCATTTTGAGAGAGGGTCTCACTAAGTTGCTGAGGCTGGCTTTGAACTCACGATCCTCCTGCCTCAGCCTCCCTGGTTGCGGGGACTACAGGTGCGCCACTGTGCCCAATGTTTTCAATTTATTCTAGCTGAAGATGAAGTTTCCGTGAATCACAGCTGCCCTACAGGTATCATGTGGTCCTCGCCAACTGCTCAGTCCCTCACCTTCACTTTATGACCCTGGGAGGGACTGCTGTAGGGCTCCAGTCCTGGGGATAGACGCTGTGCAGTGGCCTGAAGAGCTTGTGTTAAACACCGCCAAGCAGCTTCTTTAATCAAGTCAGGCGTGTAATTGCTCGTTTCACTTACACCTTCTCCACGTTCTTATCGAGAGTCCCGTGGCTCGGAGTTACGAGCAATGGGTCTACCATAGTGGACTTGACTTGGTCCCTGATATCTCAGAGCTTAAGCTCCGGGAATGGTGGTGGCAGAGCTGCTCAGAGGCTTTAGCAATGGAACATGTCAACTTGCTCCAACAGGAACGGGGTATCCTCCATTCTGCCTGACAGCCTTTTGAAAGGGCATTTGAGTTTAGCGTTCTTTAGAATGCACCTTTGGGTGCGAGTGAGGTTGCCACATCAAGAGCACCACAACCACCCCAGCCTTGGGCACGCTTGGAGAGATGAGAACTGCGGGCAAGGCCACCTCTCAGGAAGCATGCAGCCCTCCCCCTTTGTCATGCCAATCAACTTTCTTTTGATAATTGAGCATGGGACCATGGGACCAGTCAGGTGCTGGGTAGGGGGGAGGAGGATGCTGCAGATATGAGGAAGGAAATAAGAACAGAAGCGATGGTAGGTGACGTTCTTGGATAATTAGTCCATGTGTAGCCCTGGGCTAAGTGCTTGTTTCCTTTAAACGTAATGCCAATGGCAGTCGGCCTGCATTGCTGGTTACCTCATCACTTCACATGTAGCATTGTGTTTAATCTTTTCAAAGACCCTGTGAGGTCAGTCCTCTATTGTCCTTACTCAGATTAGGAAACAGAGGTGCAGAAGAGTGAAGCAAGTGGGACATGGCAGAGCCACCATATGGACCTTGTAGAGTCCTTGGTGTGGCCCCTTACTTCTGCCCAGTGGTTCTCTGCAGAGGGTGACTTTGTGCCCCAGGCAACAGCTGGCAATGTCAGGGGACATTTTTGCTCATATCCAGTAGAGATGGGAGTGCTACTGTTGAGACAGGGGGAAAGTTAGGCAGTCAGAGTAGTTAGTAGTCAATCAAGGGAAAACCGGTTCTCTTCTTTTAAGATCAATTTGGCATCCCCAATGCTAGTAAGGAGGGCCCGGCAAGGTGGGTCCAGATGCAGCCTCTCCCTTCTGCTAAGGGAGGTGCCACATTCTTTCTATTGATGCATGAGATGCAAACCCAAGGCTGGACCCAACCAGAATTTCCCGTGCCCATGTCCTCGGTTAGCGGGAGGGGAGCGGATGACCAATTGAAGGGTGAACGTCCTATAAAAAGGGCAACCTAGCTGCCTCTCGGGCTCTGCCCCTTCTCCATCTGGGGGAGTCTGCTCTTCTCCCTGTGTTCTGCTTTCTAGTATTTTCTTAAAGTCTGTCTGCCATGCTTGCCTCGGTGTCCCTCGGTTTCATTCTTCATCTCCAGGGGACATGAACCTGGCATCACAGTCAGGGTTGCAGCTGATAACCCAAAATGTTCAGGACAGCCCCTCTCGCCCCCGGCAAAGCTGGAGTGCCCTGAGTTCTGAGATCTAGAACTCGGGTTTAGCCTATGTGTTATACCAGCTTTGTTCCAAGGACCTGACAATCATGGGGGAGATGTGACAAATGCATACATTAATTCTAGGACAAGCCAGGAAGCATGCTACGGAGAGGTTTAAATTGTCTTTATGGCCCCTTGTTCATGCCTTTTTATTTGTTTATAAACTCCTTATTGCCCTGGTCACATCATTGCTAATCCCATTCAGGGTCATTGTCCTCTGAGGGAAGAAGCTGCTGAGTAGGTCCCAGCTTTACCTCTGGCGCCTCCTGGTGGCCTCAGGAGAAATTCCGGCCTCTTCAGAGACTCCTTGCAAGGTCCTTTCCCATCTGGCCCTTGAGGGCCTGACTCCAACCTCCGCTGCGTCTCCCTGGGCTTATCCTGCAGCCTCACCTGCTCTGGTTTCAGCGTCCCTTGTTACTGTTCTCTTTTGTGGTCACCTCCTTGCTTCAGCCCAGGGCTTACAGGTGCCGTCCTCTCTGTCAGCTTCCCCTCTTCTTTCTTATTTCAAGTGTCTAACTCTTACTCACCCTTTAAGGTGATGCTCAAAGTCCCTCCCCTCCTGGATCCCTCCCTGACTTTCCCAGAAAGACTGCATCACGGGGGCATTTCGACCTTCTGGCTGCTTGCACTTAGCTACGGGAGTCACGTTTATGTTATAAATTGCTGATTTTTATGACTCCCTGTCCATCAGTCTGTTTGTGTGTCCCTTAGCTTGTGGCTTCTAAGCCCAACCATAAAATATGTGGGAGAGTTTGTTAAAATAAAATAAAAACAAAACAGTGCAGTACAACTCTCACCACTAGCTTTCTTTCTTTGAACCTGGGACCTCCCACATGCTGGGCAGGGGCTCTGCCACTGAGCCACATCCCTTGCATTACAACATAGTAGATCTAGGCTGAAGATCAGGGATTTCTATTGTTTAAATTCCCAGGGGGCTCTGAAGTACCCTAAAAGTTTGAAAGTCTCTCTGCGAAGTTTGAAAGTCTCTCTGCGTATCCGCTCTGTTTGTCCTGATCTTAGCCTGAATGTCACGTCCTCAGCCTTCCCTGGCCGCGCCTCCTACCCTTGCTAGTCTTTCATCGTAGCTTCATTATTTCTGTGCGGAGTGCATTCCCCCATCATGTTGTTTGTTCCTTTGGATAAATACTAGACACGCACAACAGGGTGATTGCTCCGGTCAGCTTTCTGTCACTCTGTCCAGAAGACCAGGCAGGAATCACTTAGAGGAGGGAGAGTTTATTTGGGGCTCACAGTTTCAGAGGTGCAGTCCATAGTCAGCCAGCTCCGTAGCACTGGGGCTGAGGTGCGGCAGATGTCGTGGTGGAAGAGAGCAGCTCAGGACGTGACAGCCAGGAAGCATAGAGAGCGCGCCACTCAGAAAACATGAACTACAAAGACACCCCCCCCCCAGCCACTTCTTCCAAATACATCCTACCTGCCTACAGTTAGCACCCGGTTAAACCTGCACAGATTAGGCTACACCTCCCTAATGTGACTATTTCACCTCTGAACGTTCTTGCATTGTCTCACACAAGAGTTTTTTTTTTGGGATCCCTCATATCTGAACCATAACAGTGGGTAAGAGTGTAGGTTCTACGGTTGGCTAGGATCATGGTTCACTATTTACTAGCTGAGGGATTTGGTTAAGTTCTTTTACTGATCCAAGTAAGACTATAATTGTACCCATACAAAGAGGTGTGAGGATTAATTCAGGGATGTTAAAGTGCTTAGAAGAGTCTCCAGAACATGGTAATCCCTCATGTATGTATGTGGAGGATTTGCATTAGCATTTATTGTTCTTCTAAATGAAATATGAGCCTGATGGACCACATGCTGTGATTCTCTTTGTCACTGCTGTGCTCCCAACCCGTAGAACAATGCCTGGCATACAGTAGGAGCTCAGCCAATATTTCCTGGATGAGTAGAGGGATGGATGGATGGATGGGTGCATAGATGAGTGATTGGGTGAATGGATGGATGGATGTATGGATGAGTGATTGGGTGAATGGATGGATGGATGGATGGATGGATGGATGAGTGGTTGGGTGGATGGATGGGTGAACCTCCAAATTTGACTGTGATTTCCTTGAGGGTAGTTGTGTTAATGGACTTTTCAATGCTGTGACAAAATGCCTGAGTAAAACAATGAGGACAGACTTATTTTGTCTCATGTTTTCAGTGAATGGTCAGTTGGCTCCATTGTTTTTAGGCCTGTGATGTTAGAAACATCATGGTGGAAGGACACAACAGAGAAAAGTTGCTCAAGTCATGAAGTCTGGGAAGAAGAGAGAGAGAGAAAGATAGAGAGAGAGAGTGAGGAAAAGGCTGGGGACAAGATATACTCCAAAGAGCATGCCTCCAAGGACCCACTCCCTTTAAGTAGGTCCCACCTCCTGCAATTTCTACTACATCCCAATAGTTGATTCAGCTATGAATCTATCAGTGAATTAATCCATTGATGAGGTTAGAACGCTTATGATCCAATCACTTTCCCAAAACCCACCTGTGAACATCACAGCACTGGGGATCTAGCCTTTGATACATGAGCCTTTAGAGGACACTTCAATATCCAAACCATTGCAATGTGGAATTGTGTCTGATCTCTCTCTTTATTCTGAGCACCTGGCTGGGGGTGGCCTGAACTAGGTGCTCAGAAAATATTCATTGAATGGATGTGTAAATTTATGAACCAGGAGTGGGTGGAAGAACACTGGGAATTTGATGGAAGAGGCACTGGTTGGGGGTGGATCTGAAGAATTTCTTATTGGGTGTGGGGTTTTTAGTAAGGTATAAAGAATCTACAGTTGCAGGAACCCAGAGGGCATCCCAAGCAAAGGCCCAGCTTGAGTAAAGATCAGGAGGCACAAAATTGTAGGGTATGATATGACACAGGGAAGGGACGGTCTCTTAGGGCTATCTCATACTTGCAGGGAGCTGTGACAAGAAGGCGGCGTGAGGAAGGACCAAGCTGTCCCTCCGGTCAACCTGGTTTCCAGCCCAAGCTGGACCATGGTGAGTGGGGATCATGAGTGACTCTGGCCCAAGTAGGTGTGTGTGGTGCAGTGGGGACATGGAGACACTTTGGGAAGGTTGATGTGAGAAGCAGCTAGGTAGGCGTTCATCCATTCATTCCTTCAGTCTTCATTTACTCATCCAATGACATGTATGGGTGGGAACCTGGTCTGTGTCAGCTGATATGCTAATTGCTGAGCACTGGGACATGTGCTAGGAGAAGTCTGCTGCTACTTGAAGCTTAAATCCATGGTGAGATGGATGATAGGTGAGTAAATAAACTGGCAGATATTTCTGGATTGTGTCATAGGTGTTACAAAGAAGGCAGTATAAAACAGTGACAAATTGTGGTGGCTAGGTGACTTTGCAAGCTGCTATCTGTGGAGCAAAGGATGCTCTAACTTGGGCCTCAAGAGACTGGTCCAGAAACCTCAGCCCAAAGATGCTTGGGCAATGGGAAATCCAATCAAAAGGTAGATACATGGGGATGAGGGATAAGACTCCCAGCCCTTCTGTTGATAAGAAGAAACAGAGGCTCAGAGAGGTTAACATAACGTGCCTGAAGGGACAGAGCTAATAATCATGGGGCTGGGATGTGAACCTGGACCATTAGATTCAGGAACCTAGCAGGCTGCTGGAGAGAGCAGACGCTTTTTATTAAAATGCTAATCTCAACCCTAGGAAAAATAGTACACAGGGCTCTTTGTAATTGCGGGTGGGATTTCAGAGTACCAAGAGCCCTTAGTGAACAGTTAGGGGTGTGAAGATCAGAGAGGTGATGTCCCTGCCCAAGGTCACACAGCCTGGCAGCCCTGGAGCTGGGTTAGGAGCCTGAGGACAGATGTCTCTAGAGGGTGTGACACTGTCTCCAGCCTGAGGCTCATTTCAGGTGACACTTGTCAGCTGATCACCTCAACACTGTCAGCCGTGCTGGTCTGCCCAGCAGCCGGTCTTTACGCGCA
>PVKS010046250.1:0-13398 GCA_004027875.1 Aplodontia rufa
CCTGGGCTCAGGGGGGTAGCCAGGTTCCACCATGTGGGCTCTGGGGGCCTTTTTCATGTGGTCTGATTGCTATTGAGCACTATTCTAATTCTTGCTTGAGTTCCTGATGTATGGGAACCGCTGCCCCAAGGCGGAAACCAGAGCTGAGATTCTCAGCTGGCATGTGACCCAACCTCCACAAATCAGGAGAGCCTGCATCAGACTTTGATTTGAAATCAAACTCAAAGCTCTGGGTGGACTGGCCTTTCTACCGGTGCTGCTGGCAGCCCAGGCTTTTTGTTTTGGGGAGATGGTGTCAAATTTCTAATACCGAGGTGACAGCAGCATAGCTGTAGCAAAGTTACTGTTTGGGGAAGAGAAATTAAAGAGTAACAGGTCTGAGGGCTGGAGCAGTGGTTCAGTGGTTGCAGCAGTTGCCTGGCATGTGTGAGCACGTGGGTTCAAACCCCAGCACCGCGTATACAACCAAGTGTCAGTGCAATGAAAGCCACATGAAAAATTAAATAAAATTGATTCTCTCTTTCTCTCTCTCTCACTGTCCCTCTCTCTCTAAAAAAAGAAAAAAAGAGTAACAGGTCTGAGGAAGGCATGAGAAGCAGCTCCTTGGAGTCCATAGAGACATTTGAACAGGTCTCTGGCCATCCCAGATGATGGAAAGTGGAAATATGGTGAATCAACAGCTGGTTCGACCACATCAAAATCAAAAGGCGACTCATGTGTTGATTCGCTTGGAAGGAGGACTCCAGCGGCATTCCACAGGGATCCATCTTAGCCTTGTCTCCTTCAGTGCTGTTTTCAGTGACGCGGATGAAGACAGGAGACACTGAAGATAGCACAAAGCTGGCAAATGTGTTCAAGCACAGATTCAGTTTTCGAGATTATATTGATACCTTGGAAAACCAGGATGAAGCAAAACGTGAAAGACTCTATTTCAGTTCTGCGTTGAGTTACAACAGGAAAGCAAGGTAGGGTTGCCAACAGTGAGTGAAGAAAACACTTTGGAGGGAAGCTGGTGCTCATCTGGACATATGAAATGGAAAAGAGTTAGATATGCAGTCAAGAGAATTGGGACAAAGTTAAGAAAAATACTAAAAGCACATTTAAGATGAAATCCCAAACATGTGTATTGTCCAGTCCGGTAGATGTTAGAAGAGGTGGCCTGAGTTCTCTGTGACCAAAGCAGTGAGGGAAACTTGATCTAATTTGAGGTGTGCATCATGCATCTCATAAAAAAATCAAACCTAAAAGATAAACCATTTATCGAGGAGAAGCATTGCTTTTCTTCATAGTGAAACCTGAAAGAAGCTTCTCTTCTGGGTCTTTATGAAAAGGGCTGCTGTGTCCTCTGTGACAGGATGTTGAGACACCTGGAGGGGAGTAGTGTGGTGTGACAAAGACACAAGGACAGTCTGAGGGCATTAAGGTGGGGGAGCCAGGGGACTCAGGGGACTCTCTCTCGTCTCCGGATGAAGGCTCTGGGTTCCTGCTCCACGCTGCTTTTATTATCATCCTTGACGTAAGCAGGAAAGGCAGTTAAACTTGAACAGAACTCGTAATACATAGCTGAGTTTCTTCTTCAAACAAAGCAGACGTCTGTTCTGACCAGAGACAGCTGCAAACGGGACAAAGCATCCTTGAGCAATTTAGCAACTTATCTTTTTTTTAAAAATTCCTTTATTTTAGAACTGAAATTTATTTTTAATTGATACATAAAAATCCCAAAATTGTACATATTAATGGGGTACTATGTGACGTTTTAATACGTGTATACATTGTATAATGTTTACAGTAGGATAAGCATACCTATGCCTTCAACATTTATCATTTCTTTAGAGCAAAAAAAAAATTCAAAATCCTTTCTTCTAGCTTTTCAAAACGTACAGTATGTTATCATTATCTACAGTCACCCTTCTGTGTAATAATAGCACACTAGAACTTCTCACTCCTATCTAACTGCAACTTGAGTGTGATCATGAGGTCCTTATCTTTCTGTGCCTGGTTTATTTCACTTAACGCAATGATCTCCAGTTCTATCCATGTTGTCACAAATCACAGAATTTCATTCTTGTTAATGGGCAAATAGAATTGCACTGTAAATATGCACCGCATTTTCCTTATCCATTCATCATTTGATGGACACTTTGGATATTTCCATTTCTTGGTTATTGCAAATAGTGCTGCAATGAACAGGTGTTTTTTCGACATGCTGATTTCATTTCCTTTGGATAGGTACCCAGTAGTGGAATTACTGGATCATGTGGTTGTTCTATTTTTAATATTTGGAGGAATCTCCATTCTGTTTCCTGTAATGGCTATACTAATGTACATTCTCCCTAACAGTGTGCAAGAGTTTCTGTTTCTTCACATTGTTCCCAGCACTTCCAATCTTTAACTTTTATTATAATAACCATTCTTGCTGGGGTGATAAAATTACTTTCTTTTTTGAAAATTTTTTTATTAGTGCATTATAGTTTTACATAATGTTGGGATTTGTTGTCATATATTCCTAGATGCACACAAATCAGTAATACAGTTTGTTCAGTATCCCTCTGCCTGTGCACCTCTCTACCTCCCTCCTGCTGTCCCCTGATCCCTTGCCTTTCTTCTAGGTCCTATATTGTTCCTAAAAAATCCAAATACAGTGACATAATTCTTATATATATGAAAAACATCATATATATGTATATATATATATATAGCTATAGTATATAGAGTGCTTAGAATGTACCTTGCTTTATCTCAGTTCCAACATTTCCCCTTCTCCTCCCTTCCTATCATCCCTTGTTATTTTTCAAAATATTTGACAATAGGATTAAACATTTACATGTTTGTACAGGTATGCAGCATAGCTTGTTCAAATATCTTATGAAGTATCTTGCAACTGTATCTCATAAATATTAACATTTTGCATTTTTGTTCTATGGATCTAATACCTGAATTTGTCTACTTTACTCCCAAGACTGGGTTTAGGTCCAGCCTCCATAAATGAGGGATACCAATCAGCCCTTGACTCTCTGTGTTTAACTAACTTCACTCAGCATGATTTCTTCGAATGCCATCCATTTACCTTCAATAGATGCAACATCATTGTTTCTAATAGCTGAGTAGAACTCCATTATATATCTATATATCAGAGTTTTTGGATCCATTCATCCAGTGAGGGGCATCTGAGTTGGTTCCATAATTTAGCTATTGTAAATTGAGCTACTATGAACATGGATTTTGCTGTGTTGCTGTAATGTGCAGCATTAACTCCTCTGGGAAAATCCCCAGAAGAGGGATAGCTGGGTCATATGGTGGATCCAACCCTAATTTTTTGAGGCATCTCCACACTGCTTTCCAGAGCGGCTGGGCCAGTTTGCAGTTCCACCAACAGTGTGCTAGTGTTCCCGTCTCCCCACAATCCCTCCAGCATTTGTTATTGTTTGTATTCTTCATCTTTGCCAGCCTGATGCTGAGGTGAAATCTTAATGTAGTTTTGATTTTTAGCTACTTATCTTGAATGAGGAAAAGGACCAGGACCACTGTGTCCTCAGGCATGAATCTGCCTTGGTGACCCTTGTCATGTAGTTATTCCTGGCGAAGTCTTTGCACTCAAGTGTGCCTCCAGCCTTGCTTTAAGGAGAACATTGGTCCCCAGCAAAAGGCAACTTGTGAGGCAGGGGATAAAGGTCCTCAGAAGGCAGAAGGATGGCGAAGCAAGTTCCGTGAAGGCCATTCTACGTGGAACCAGAAATCTGTTCACCTCTGGCTTGGGGTGGGATGTCATTTGTTTCTTTGACTCCAAGTTTCTATGGTTTTCTTTGTTGTCAACCCCTTCCAGTGTTCTCAGAACCAGACAAACAGCTGGGACAGGGCAACAGTGGTCACTTTAGGTCCTACTTTTCTCCCTGTTTTAGGAAGCTGGTCTCACCGCCTCCTCTCTGCTGCTGGCCTGTCAAGGTGGACTTCCTGCCATGCTCATCACCACTGTGCAAGCCATGAATGTTAGGAAAAAATAATAGACTGATGCCCAACCCTTCAGTCTCTGAGGGGGCTGCATGTGGACCCAGCCTGGCTTCCTCGGTTCTTCTGCCAGCTGGGATGATGAGGGAGAACAGGAAGAGGGCGAATGGAGGGACACATTAACGGGCATGAAGAGAAAGGCTCTGGGCAAATAGAGGATGCGGGGAGAGATGCAGGCTGGAAGGAAAGAGAGAGCGCAGTAGGAGGCTGTGGGCTCTGCAGTGGTAAAGAGGTTTTTGAGAACAGAGATGCTTTTTAAAATAAAGACATGCTATTTCCTGTGGTTTAGGGAGTCAGACTTAAAAAAAAATTAAATGGATGTTCTCTAATGTCCTTAAGGTAGGAACAAGAAGGTCTAGTTTTTGTTTTGTTTTCTGGTAAAATTAGTACTGGCATGGCAGCTCCAACTTGGCATTTGTGCCATGAAGCTCACCCTCCTGCTCCTCAGCGCTGTGCTTGGTCTGTGCCTATTTCTAGGATACTGAACTACACCCAGCAGCAGGACCTCCAGCCCCGATTTTCTGGAGTCACCTGGACAACACGGCTAATACTAAGAAGCCCAGTGGTGAGACTACGGCCAGGTAGTGAGAAGGTTTGAGTGAGGTGGTCACCTTTTGGCCCCATTGGAGACAGATGGCCCTGCAAATCTCTGGTTTACCACAGTGCTTTATTTTTCAGTGGTGCTGATGCGGGGTTTTTGAGATGAGGCTGGATTCTCTGCTCCTGCTGGTGAATGGAGTCTGGGCCGACTATGGATTCCAGCAGCCAAAATAGCCCGCTTCTAGTGTTTGCAGCCATTCCCAGTTAAAGCTGGGAATTTGGGCTGGCTGCAGGTGTCTGCAGCCGAAAGTGTTAGCAACTCTCCAGCTAAAAGCTGGGTGTTGCAGCTCTTGGTGTGGTGGAAATTCCTTCTGGGAATTTGGTGCCAAACTTCTGGGTCCTTGTCTCTTGAAGAATAAAATCCACAGACAACCACGGAAGGAGGAGTAAAAGGAGTAGGATTTATTTAGGAAGAAGAGCAGAGACTCTGCAAGGTGGAGGGGTACCTGGAAGCAGGACACCGTGTAATGGAGGTTAGGCCAGGGGTTATGTAGTTTTGGGGTATGAGCATAATTAAAGCAGGCATTGAGAAATGCATCTACATCATTGGTTGAACTCTATGAAAAGCAGGCATTGAAACTTAGTACCAAAGTCATTGGTTAAAATCTATGCAAAACAGACATTGAAACTGGTCAAGAACACCATTGGTTAAAATCTATGTAAAATAAAAGGTGGCAAATACTTCCTAGTTCCCATCTGTGACCACCCCCATCTCTTAGTTGGGAAAAAGGTGAGCCTCATGGTCTTTTTGCATTTGAAGGACCTGAGCATGCCCTGTCAATCACTCTCCACTAGCTAGCTCTTAGAGGGGGCCCTGTTTCCTGTCCTGACTACCTCGCCATTTTACTGTCCCTCTTAAAACTGTCTCAGTGCCATGACCCTGAAGACCCACTTGCAGCTCTGCTTGGTGTTTCCTTCTTCTGGGGCTTAAGAACATTTCTAGCCATTGTGACAGCAGGAGAAAGAAAAACTGGAAAACCCCATTGTCACTCTTAAAACTTCTGCTCCAAGGTGACACAAGAGACTACTGCTCACACTTCATGGGTCCAAGCAAGTCATATGACTGCAGCTGTGTGAAACAACAGAGAGGAAGCACCTATTCCTCCTGCAAGGAGTGACACTGAACATTTGGGGCAATAATAGAGTCTTTCTTGGGAAGCTCCTTGCTGTGCCTGAAATACAGCCGTTGCATGCAGTGTTGGAATCTGACAAACCAGACTGTCAGGAGAGATCTGAAGGAAGCTGCCATGTGGGGAATCGTATATTTCCCCCCTAAAGATTATTTCATGCTTGTTGGATCCATCATATTCTGAAATCTTTTTGCTGTCCAATGAGCATTGATAAGTGGAAACTCCTGTCACGTAGCTGTTAGCAACATCCCTCCTTAACTCCCGGATGTACACCTATTGACTGGCTTCATTTTCTCCCACCTCCTCCCTATCTCCTTTTCCTCACTTCCTACCTCCCACCCCCTGTCACCTTTTTTTTTTTTTCTCCATTCTTCATTTCTTCTCTGATCTCCAAAGCTCGGTTGACTGTGACGCCTCTGTGGTCACCTAAGACCATCAGACTCCTTCCTGAGAAGGCTGATAATTTCAACTTGCAGGGGTTCCATCTATTTGTATAGCTAAGTAGTGGGCTCTGCCTGAGGGGCTGAGTTTCCACCACAGTTAAGAGACCGGCATCCTTTTTCTCTTCATCATTAAAAAGAATTTTAATATAAGAGTTTACTAAGTCCTCTGGCCGGAAAAGCAATTACTATGAATTATAGCTTTCAAGGCACTTCAAACAAATAAACACCTGGGACCCAGTCGGGCCTTCAATACTTTTCTCCTTGTTGCTTCCTATCACAAGCTCTAGCTAATTCTCACCCTTGCTTTATCCCCAGGTCAGATCTCAGAAGTGTCTGGGGACTCCTGTGGGGGTCAGTGCTCTCTGCTGTGGCTCGGGGACCTCAGACCAGCAGTGATCAGAAACCTTTCCTGAAGGCAGCTTTTGTCTGCTTGCAGGGGTATTTGTGGGCCACCGCAGCAGGTGGCCCATTCACCATCTGCAGGCAGAGCTCCTGAAAGAGGCAGCTGAGTTCGATTTTGCAATTTTTTCCCTTCCTTATCAACTAGGACAATTTGTTTTTTTCCTCTGATTCTTGGGTCCAGAATTTCAGGCCTGGACAGGGGCTCCCCTGCTGTTTCCTTCAAGTGATGAAGATAGAGTTTAGCTACCTATAGTGCATAGTTCCATTTCAGCATGGAGAATGTTTCTAATTGTCATTTCCAATCAGACTTTCTCCTAACAGTTTATTTACCTTGCTAGGATTCTGTGGAGGCCCATTCTCTACCTCTGTTTTGTTTTGTTTTTTACTGGCCTTAGCAGGATCTTTTGTGAGCTGGTAATTTTGCTCTCTGGTCTCTTAGCAACCAGGAACTTTTCCAGCTGGCCGCTGAATCAGTCCTTGGAGTTGCAAAGTTTATAACAGAACCTGCTGAAGGACAGTATCTCCCAGAGCCAGCAATTTTAAATTAATGTTTGGACAAGAAAATTAACCAGGGTTTCAGGACAAGCATTCATAAAGGCAACAACCACAAAACATACATCTGGCACCCTGGAATGGTTCAATTCTCTTCTGCTCCCAGTCCCAGCTGGCTGAGTTATCTCTGGCTTACTTTGTTCTCTGTCCATACAGCATGGAGAGTTTCCTGTCCCCTGTTCTTGGGCTGATGTGAAGCAGATGGAGCCAGGTAGGAAATGATGCCCTGCCTGGGGGAGAACCAGGAAGAGGACCTGGGTTGGGTGCTTCTTAGCAGGGGCTGGGCCGGCAGCTGGTCACATGGTCTTTGCCAATTTTATTTTGTGTGCATTTATTTCACACCTACTGTGTGCAAGGCATTGACCCAGGGGGATGCACACAAGGCATTTGTGCCCCTGGAGAGCTCATTGTCTAGTTGGAGAAAACAAGACACAGACAAAACTGTTATTCTTCAGTGTGATGAGCCCACCATTCACAACAAAAACAGACTGCCTTAGGAGAGAGGACCTTGCCTGGGCGACTGGGTGCAAGTCCAGATGCATTGCCTGTCCTGGAGCAGATTGCAGGGGTCACAAGTGTATAAGGAGGCGGGGGCCACCTTCTCCATGTGTGCTTGAAAGTCAACTTGGTCACTCAAGAGCAGGGAGCCCAAGATCCACTGTCAGCCACTGTAAGAGTTTACTAATTGTTTGGGTTATCTTTGTGAAAAAAACACCCTCAAACATGGTGGCACAAAACAATAATCATTTTGTTGTGCTCCTGGATTAGCGGGTCAGGAGTTGGGAAAGGGTGCAGGGGTAGCTCTTTGCTCTATGGTGTCTCTGGCCTCAGCGGGAGGACTCGGAGGCTGGGGGTACCTTCAATTTCTGGGGGCCAGAGGATCCACTTTCAGTATAGTTTCCTCACTCAACTGTCTGGCATTTGGGCTGGGCTGACTGATGGATCGGCTGAGCTGGGGCAGTCACGGGTACCTACATGTGCCCTCCCATGCGCTGAGCTCTCAGCAGAGTTGGACTTCTGACAGGGAGGCTCAGGATTCTAAGAAATTCTAAGAATATTCTAACAAATATTCTTTGAGAGTCAGGCAGAAGCTGCATGCCTGTCTATGCCCTTGCCTCAAGCAGTTACATAGCATTATTTCCAACTACTCTGTTAGTGGAAGGAATCAAGGCCCTATCCAGATGAACGGTGGGGGACAGAGACCCACCTTTCCATGGAAGGAGGGGCAAACATTTGCAGTCATATTTAAAAGTACCAGGAGTTGTGAACTCTGCTTTGACTTTATCCCTTGCTTGCTGTGTGACCTTGGGCTAGCCGCTCTTCTTCTCTAGGCCCCAGTCTCTACACCTATAAAATGAGGGGTTCACTGGGTTAATCTAAAATCCCACCAAATGAGGAGCATCAGCATAGCAAGTGCTCTGTAATTACCTATTGATTAGGAGTGAACTGAATTGTAACTGTAGAAGTGGGTCTCCAATAGAATCATGTGGACCATCGGGTACATATGATTTTTAAAATTTTCACACTGCAAGGAATGTTGGTCTGGTTCTGAGATTTTATAGATGAGAAAATTGAAGTCTGGAGAGGTTACAGGTCCAGGAGAAAGTTAATGATGGCCATTGATGAATAGGATCTGGATTCCTGAACCAACCAATCTGTGTGCTTCCCACTGACAGGTTAGTTTTGGAATTGCATATGAAAGCTCATTCAGGCGCCACCTTCCGGAAGGAGGGTCTGCAAGGAGCCATCTGGAAATTTTCTATCTTCTTCAGAGAAGTGATTAGCTGGGCTTGATGATTGCTGGTCAGATCTGAGCATGCTGGCTGTATTTGCTGGGGGCCTTGGCTCAGGATGGGAGAAGAATGATAATGGAATGGCCAGGTGGGTGGACAGGAGGTGAGTTTGCTTCTGGGCTGGGTCCTCATTTGTTTCATACCAGCCATATTCAGAAATGGTGCTTTTGCTTATATAGTATAGTAACTGAGTTAAATAATAAATGACAAGAGAGCCCACTAAAGGTAAGAATGCAAAGTTGGAGTCCTAGAAAGGGAGTAGGGTAGGGGAAAGCAAGAATACAACCACTGTGGCAAATAGAGTAAAAAATAGAGATAGTCTGGGAAGTCTTGACTCCTCAGGATAATGTGCTTTTCAGAGCTGGGCCAATCACTGACTTGGCCTTAGAGTCAACTGGGCAGGGCTGATTTTCTCATGAGGTGGGAACATGGACCAGGACAGGGTTCACCTGTGCAAGGCCATGGGAGCATGGGAAAAGGAAATACTGAGCAAGCCAGCTGGGGTTTTTGGGAGGATCCCGACTTGCTTATCCCTGATCACCTGTTCCCAGCTCTCACTCGTCCTGTCCAGGCCTCTCTAACCAGTCGCCTTCTGCTCTTCACAGTTCCCTCTGGACCTGCCTCCATGCTCTCTCCTTCTAACCCACTCCCTCCTAGTTCCGGCCGACCACCGCCTGTCATCGCAGTTGATGACACAGCCCATTTCACTCTCAACAGCTCATTTTTATTCCTTCTCATTTATTTGACAGATTTCTTTTTTTTGGTGCCCAGCAATACGACAGCCTTTGTAGGACACAACCTTTAAGATGCTAGGCCTTTGAGTTTTAGGAACTCTACCCTACACGAGCCTATCCAGCCTTTTAATTCTCATGAATGTGCAGAAAAGAATATTTGTGTATTCCATTGATTGAGGTTGGCTTAACCCAGGCCCCACTCAGCTGCCCCAAGGGCTAAGGTTTCCAGGCAGACCTGAAATTCATCCTCGGTATGCTAGTGTTTGGAGGGCAGATAGGACTCTGCATGCCCGAGGCACAACACACTTCCCCTATTGAGTTGACATCAGTTCAGTGTCATGAAGACCTCCCTACTTTTCTGGTCTCTATGTGTATTAGTCAGCTTTTCATAGCTGTCACCAAAATACAGGGTAAGAGCAACTTAGAGGAGGAAAAGTTTATTTTGGCTCACGGTTTCAGAGGTTCAGCCCATGGTCAGCTGACCCCATTGTGTTGAACCTGAGGTGAGGCAGAACATCATGGTGGAAGGGTGCGGTGGAGGAAAGTTGCTTGGTTCATTGCAGTTGGGGAACAAAAAGCAGAGAAGCCAGGGACAAAATATAATCCCTGAGCCACGCCCCTCCATTGGCCCACTTCCTCCAGGCATGCCCCACCTGCTTACAGTTACCATCCAGTAGTCCATTCAAATTATTAATCCATCAAATGGATTAATGCACAGATGAGTTTACAGCTCTCATGATCCAGTCCTTGCAGCTCCGATTGCTGCTACATTGCCTAACACATGAACTTTCAAGGAACATTCTTAGATCTAAGCCACCAAAATAGCAGGGAACGAAGTAGTGAGACTGTGCTGCAGATCTCAGCAGAGCTGCCATGTTTCCCTTGGTCAGGAAGGTGAAACCTCATCCACTGGGGGAACTGTCTACTAGTTACAGAGCTGAGAACAGTGTTCAGGTCTGAATGGGAGTAACCTGCAGTCCCTGCTTTTGTGATCTTTCATTCCAGAAGCAGAGACAAGACAAGTGCAAGGGCCATAACAGAAGATCTGAAATCTGAGCACCTAAGATAAGGTCACTGCCCCTGGGAGATGAGAGGAGGCCAAGGGCTGTCCACCTGGGAGAGAACCACCCTGGGCTTTACCAAAGCTATGCTGATTCAGATGAGCCTCAGTGGGAGAGGACTTCCCCAGGAATAGAGTGGGGTGGAAGAGGACCATTCCAGGCCCAGTGAAGAGCAGGAGTAGAGGTATAAAGGGGGAAGGAAACAACCGACAGGGTGGAGAAAATCACATGGGGAGGGGTGGACTGTAGCAGGATAAATGGGGTTGACTGTAGAGAAGGAAATTGGAGACTGGCTGTGGAGTTGTGTGTAACTGGGAGGTCACTGGGAGCCACTTGTCCCCACGCTTCCCCTGGACCAATGACAATCCAGGGTGCTGGCTGTGAGAGAACAAAGTAGACCAGGAGTGACCAGGAGGATGCAGAGCCTGGGACACACAGAACCAAAAGGGGACTCACAGCTGAGGCTCCCTCTGAAACAGTCAGACACAGATGAGAGGTGGGGCCCAGGCAGAAGATGACAGTCTGGAACAGAGAAGAGGCTTCTACACAATGGGAAGGGAAAGCACCTGTCTGGCATCCTTCAGCTCCTAGAGCAGGGGCAGAGGCTTTTTTTTGGCAGGGTGGGGGGGCGGCATGACAGCCTTCAGCCATAAATGCAGAGGGAGTGATCAAGGACCCTGAGTTAACAACTCAGACACTGTTGGTGCCTGAGGAAAGCACTTAGGGGACCTTAGCCAGGGACATGTGGTAGCTCTAGCTGGAAGCCTCTCGAGGGTGTTGGAGAGGCAGTCCACCACGGGCTCTGAGCTTCCCTGCATGTTCTTGCTCAGTGTGCCTGATAATGAGGTTTCTCTGATACTGAGCATTCTGGAGCTGGTCATTAGGCAGCTAAGTCAGGCATTTTGGGTGACATCTGTGTAACTTCCTTCCCTGGGAAGTGAGGGTAAAAGCTTACTTGCTGCTTTTTTGGGTCTCTGGATTTGGATTCTACCCTGTAATACAACCATGTGTCTGCAGGTGACTCATGGACCCATAGTGTTGCCCCTGTGGGACTTGAAGGTAAGGGGAATTGAGGCAATGTGCTGTACCATGAGTAATACTGTCCTTTGCCTCTGACCCTAGGATCTGTGCCTTCTTCTGTCATCCTGCTGAGATGTTAGCTTGTAAGTAGGGAGCAATCTAAAACCCTTCACAGTTCTTGACAGTGAGGTGCTCTTGAGAGGGAGAACCCAGAATGGTGGACAGCAGTTGGGAGGCGATAGGAGCTAGGATGATTTTGGCTGCAAGTAATATAATATGCAAATAAGAAGGCCTTAAAGAAGAATGACACTCAGTGACCTTGCATAAAGGATGGAGATTAAGAAACTCCAGGGTTGGCTATTTGGCAGTTTAATATCAGGTCTGCTTAACTTTCCTGTGATTCTTTACAGCTTCTCCTCATGGTCTAAAAAGTGCTGCCACAGCTTCAAGCATCCCAGCCTCATGCCATAACAGGTTCCTTCCCCCGTAAAGAGGGTGTGTGTTGGAGGAAGAGTTTTCTTTCAGTGTGCTTCCCTCTTTCCATTGGGGAAGAAAGTATTCAAGTCGTTTTGGAAGACTTTCTTTCATGCTTCATTGGCCAGAACTGGGCCACAGGCTCATTGCAAACCAATCATTAGTGAATGGGAAGGAGATTTCCACGATCAGTTGTTATGGTTTGGATGAGAGTTGTCCCCCGAAAGCTCATGTGAAGCAATCCAGGAAGGATGAGGTGAAATGATTGGGTTATAAGAGCCTTAGCTCATTCGGTGAGTTAATCCCCCCATGAGATGAACTGGTAGCTGTGGGCTGGCAGGGTGTGGCTGGAGAGGTGGGTCACTGGGGGTGTGTCTTTGGGGTATGTATTTGGTATCTGGTGTGGTCTCTCTTTCTGCTTCCTGGAGCCATGTGTTGAGCTGCTTCCCTGTGCCACACTCTTCCACCGTGACACTCAGCCTCATCTCAAGCCCTGGGGAATGGAGCCAGCCTTCTATGGACCAAGACCTCTGAAACCATGAGTTCCAAATAAACTTTTCCTCCTAAAATAGTTCTTGTCGCATCTTTAGTCACAGCAGCAAAAGAGCTGACTAAAACGTTAGCTTAAAAAATAGTGGTTCTAGGGCTGGAGCGGTGGCTCAGTGATTACGGCGCTTGCCTGGCATGCGGTGTATGCGAGTTCGAACCCCAGCACCACATACACAGCAAAGTGTTGGAGGAACGAAAGTCACATGAAAAACTAAATAAAAATTGCTTCTCATTCTCTCTCTCTCTCTCTCTCTCTCTCACTGTCCCTTAAAAAATCAAATCAAATCTAATAGTGGTTCTCAAACTTGAGTGTCCATTGGAATTACGTGGAGGGTTTATAAAAATACAATTCTCTGAGTCACATCCCAAAGTTTCTAATTCAGTGGTCCTGGAGTGGGGCACAAGAATTTTCATGTCTAGGAAGGTCTCAGGAAAGTTGATGCTGCTGGTCCAGGCACCACACTTTCAGAACCACTGGTTTGGAGTAATGATTCTCAATTCTGGCTATATAGTAGAATCATTTTGGAAGATTTCATATATATCCAAAATGTCAATCCCAATGAGATTCTATTTTTCTCTCTCTCGCTCTCTCTGTGTGTGTGTGTGTGTGTACATGTGTATATATACATAATATC
>PVKS010046251.1:0-13392 GCA_004027875.1 Aplodontia rufa
GTGAAACCTCAGGGGAGAAAGAGAAGTAAGGAGGTGCTGAAGCACTTCTGGGGGTCACCTCTAATAAGACCACAGCCAGCTGTGGACAGCGTGTTGCTGACACAAAGAGGGTAAGGTAAGTAGGGCACTCACCTCGGACCTGAAAGTTAAGGGAGGTGCCAGAAAACTAAGTCACCAAGCTAAGCAGTATTATAATGCAGTATGTTATTGAATGACAATGAGTATGAATCCATAGTGAACAAAATATTGAAGTTTGAGCTAAAGATGCCATCAGTATCTTTCACCTCAAACCCCCTATGGCTCAGCACAGTACTGTGCGGGTATAATGCAGGCAACACCCCATGGTAAGCATCAGTAATTTTAGGCCCTGAAGATGACCCCTGTTCCTGACATCATTTAACCAAAACATCAGGAGAAACCCCAAGCCAGACCCACCCCATCCAGTACTTCCCATACACAACCACAGGAACTGGGAGAGATAATAAATAACTGCTGTGTTTCAAGCCACTGAATTTTGGTGTGACTGTCATTCAGGAATAGAAGACTAATATAGGCCCTTTCCATTTCTAATCTTCTACACTCCCTGGGGTTTTGACTAGGGGGTCTCCAAGTACCCCAGCTGTGTGATGGCCTTTGGCTGTGAAGGCCTTGAGCTAAATCACCATCTGTGAGGCATGGCCTATTGTCTAGACAGCTACCTCTAGACTAAGTCAGCATCTGTAAAAACATACTGCCTGGGGCCAAGCCCAACTTGTGGGGGCGTAGGAAACCACTGGAGAAAAGATACAAACCAGCCCCAGAGCCTCAGCCCTGAAACCAGCTTGCCCCCACCAGCTGGTGTTGGAAATTGTGTATGAAATATCAATAAACACTGTTCCCTTTTTCATGCTGACATTTCTACATTTCTAATCAGCATTTGTTCTGTGCAAACGGAACAAGTTTCCTATAAGTCACGTAGGTGAGGAAGTCCTCTGAATATTGAAGAAATCCATTTTTTGCCAATATAATAGCTATATGATAGGTCCCATTCATGTTTTTAAATCTCACAGTATAAAATCAGAACAGAACACTAAACAAATTCAGGATTAAAAAGTAAACTTCCAGAACCAACTGAAAGAGTTTTCAGTGGCCCAAATTGAAACAACTTGAGCAATAAAATATAGTTGTATTGGATTAAAATCCAATCTATAAAATAAACTTCCATGAGTCCATGTTCATGTAAATTAATGATTGAATAAATTCTGAAGTGGGAAGAAGAGACCAGTCTCCCCTGCAGAAGAATCCCTAACCAATTATGTTGATACTCGTTGTTAAGGTGGAGGAGCATTTAATGTGGGGCTATACTCCCCCTCCTTAAATGTGGGCTGTGTTTTCCTTCCAAAAAGTATGTGAAGGTGTAGGTGTGGGTGGATGGAGAGTAAGTTGAAGAGTGGAGAAATCTGCCAGGCAAGGTGGCCCATGCCTGTAATCCCAGTCACTTGGGAGGCTGAGGCAGGAGGATTGCAAGTTCAAGGCCAGCCTCACCAAGTTAAGCACTAAGCAGCTTAGCAAGACCTTCTCTCAAAATAAAAAATAAAAAAGGGCTGGGATGTGGCTCATCAGTTAAGCAAACCTTGGTTCAATCCCTGGTACAAAAAAAAAAGTAGAGAAATCCGACAAACACTATCTTAGCCAGACCAAAGTCAATATCAATGTCATAAATCATATTGATAGTATAGTTGATTTTATTTATATCTTAGACATTAGAAGAGCAGAGCAAAAGAATAATACTATTAGTTTTTGTTCCTGACAAAATCTTTTTTCTCTCTGAAACTAAAAGGTATGATTCTGAAAAAGTAATTAACTGACAATTGTCTTAGAGTCATAACCATTGGTCTGTAAGATTACTGGCCATGATTTAAAAGGTAGTGGGATTTGGAGTACAAGAATGCATACTTTAAGATTTTATCCTTGGGTTTAGAATATTTTTTCTTTATGAACAAAGAGAAGCATAGAAGCACATTCCATCAGTTTAATAAAATGGGATATTGAAACAACTGGATTTCTATACAGAAAAAATGATCTCACATTTACATAAAAATGATTTCAAGATGGGTCTCAGACATAGAGAAATGTCATATGAAAGCAAAAACAATAAAGCACATAGAGGAAAACATAAAGGAATGTCTTTGCAACCTTGGGATAGGCAAAGATGTCTTGGGTTACAGAAAACACTAACGACACTTAAAATATTAAACTTTATTAAAATTAAACATTTATGTTGATCAAAGACACAATTGTGAAAATGAAAAGATGGATCCCAGAGAGAAAATGTTATTAATTCACATATATAACAGATCAATAATACAAAGAAAACAATTTTGTTTTTTAAATGGGCAAATAAATAGTCACCTTACTGAAAAAGGTAAGCCTATTATCAGTAAGTGCCTGTAAAGGGGTTCAATATCATTAGTAATCAGGAAACAAATTAAAACCACAATGACAAACTATTTTACATCCACTGAAAGGATAAAATTAGAAATATTCATAATGGCCTTAAGAAAAATATAAAGGCCAACAAATTATAGTGCATTTTTAATAGAAAACTGCTAATCCATGGATGAACATGTATGAATCTTTAAAATATTACATTCGGGGTAGCTGAGCATGGTAGCATACATAATAATAATAAACAACATTATATTCAGGTTAAAAAAAGAAAAAAAGAAAAGAAAAATCCAGACAAAAAAGGACCTTGTACCATGCTCCATAATCTAATTCTATAGAGTCTCAAAAAATAAAAAACAACTAATTCATGGTGACAGAAACATGAACAATGTTTTCCTCAAAGGAGGAGGATGGACTTGCAGAAGAAAATTCTGGTGGAGATGGAATGTTCTATATCTTCATTAGGAGGATAGTTAGATGGTGTATCCATTTGTCAAAGCTCACTAATAGTACAGTCAAAAATCCGTGTGTTTTATCACATATAAATTACACCTCAACTTTAAAATATCAGAGGTTATGCTGGGCATGGTGGCACATACCTGTAATCCCAATGGCTCTGGAGGCTGAGGCAGGAAAACCACAAGTTTGAAGCTGGCCTTGGCAACTTATCGAGCGAGGCCCCAAGCAACTTAGGGGGGCCCTGTCTCAAAAAATAAAGATGGCTGAGGATGAAGCTCAGTAGTTGAGTGCCCCTGGGTTCAATCCCCAGTACCAAAAAATAAATAAATAAGTAAAATAAAATATTGGGGCTTAAAAATTGTGGGGAAAAGTATGTAGATACCTCTTAAATCTTCAAGAGAGATATCAGCAAACTTTTGTTCCCTGAGGAACACTGGTTAGGTGTGACCAAGAGGTATAAAGTGGAATAAGGGAAACAAGAAATAAAATAAGGAATAGGGGGGGGAGAATAAGAATGAAACACACACACACACACACACACATGCACAGAATACGGCAGTCTTGGATTGCCTATTCTTAGTCTTCATCCTGGTGATACATTCTTGGGATAGCACCAAAACTCTTTTTTAGGGGGTAGAGCGGTGGCTCAGTGGTTACGGTGCTTGCCCGGCATGCGCGAGTACATGGGTTCAAACCCCAGCAACCCACGTACGCAGCTAAGTGTCAGAGCAGCAAAAGCCACGGGAAAAACTCAATAAAAAAAATTGATCCTCTCTCTCTCTCTCTCACTCTCCTTCTCTCTAAAAAAAATAAAAACTTTTTTTTTCTAAAACACACAATTCATAGGGAAGAGCATGTAAACTGTACACCCACATTTTGCATAACAATAACAAAGTGGGAGGGAAAAAAGGAATAAGGAAATGTGCTAACATCCTCAGTCCAAGCACTCAGTTGAAGAAGCTGAGCAGTACCAGGGTTCTTCCCCAGCTGCCTGCTCTTCCTTTCCATCACACACCAAGAGTATTCATTTCCTTATTTTTACTTTGGTTTCATCACTTGCATGTGTGTCCCTAAGTGATTTAGTGTGTGATTTCAACATCTGGAGGAGCAAGCATAAGGTCTGTAAGGAAGGCCTTGCAGGTCTCGCCTGGCAGGGCAGGTGTCTGCCTGGTGCTGTTGCAGAGCGCAAGGGAGGGCTGGAGGGCTGTGCAGCGTCATCTACTGCTTCTCTTCTGGGTCTGGCACCCGTAGTATAGAGACCCTCTCCAGAGAACAACCCTTCAAACCTCTGCCGGGCGAGAGATGAGAAGATCAAGGGCTGAGGAAGGACAAATAGCAAGAGACTCTATCTTAACATCTGGCAGCTGCTCAGACAGCTTTCCCCTGGGCTCCTAATTTTGGTGCCCTTGCCTCCTCTCCACTCCCACCCCCAGCCCCATCACGCTCATTCCAGGAGCAGTTCCTGTGGGGACTCTGCACCCGAAAGCAGCTTGGTCTGTAGCTTTCCCCATTGGTGCCTTGAGATTATGCTTTCCTAGCCAAGCAAAGCAGCGATGCGCTCACATCTGCTTCCAGTTTCCAAAATGTTCTTGCTGTGTCTCCTTCACGGTTCTCCTGAGTGAGAGAAAGAGTGAGAGACGATGTGCTTATAGGAACTTTAACGGACTTTTTGGAGAGGATGAAATTGGATATTGAATTCAATCTACCAACCTCATTTCACAATTATAAAAAAAAATAGTTTTTTCTCTACCGTACAAAAAATACACGTTCATAGAAGAAAGAAAAAACTATTAAAATACAGCTAAATAAAGAGGAAAACCTCTAGACCACCCTTAACCCTCTTAAACAGCTATAACCATAATTAACATTTTGGTATTTATCCTTCTAGAGTTTTATATGTACATAATTTTCCTTACAAAAGCGAGATTATAGTTTACATCTCTTTCGCTATGATCTTTTCACGTCACATTTGACAAAAATGTTTTTATGTAATATACTTCCACCATATAATTTAAATGGCTGCATAGCATTTTGTTGGCATGAAATATTTTATTTAACCAATCTCCTATTGATGAACTTTTTATTGTTTCTAATAATTTATTATTATAATCAGACTGATGCATAATTTAAAATCCCTTATTTTAACTTTTGAGTTTTAAAGCTAAATACTCAATCCAATGGATTCTCAAGGGTAATATCTCTTTGAGTCTTGGCTCAAGGATAAATCAACAGACCAGGGAGAAAGCAGTACCTTATATAGTATCAGAGGAGAGATAAATCAATTACTTTTCATAAAATCATGATCACTCTGAATTAGATATGTCCCCCAATATTCATTCATTGCCTTCTTTTCAATTTAGAGGAGAGTTTGAAAGTAAAGGCGTAAGCACGAGGCTCAGCCGAGCAAAGTGGTTCCTTTAATTTATGAGACCGAGATGGTGGATTTTGGACTGCTACATATGGCAACTCGTAGCACACTGTTCCTGTCTGTAGAGACCTCTGGTTATTATGGGCTCAAGAAAGGCCAAATTAATCTCAATGATGTGTCAAATTAGTAATCATACTAATTCATATTGTCACCTGCTCTTTGGCAAGTTTGATAAACCTTATGTAAAATTGATTATGCAAATTATTTTAGGTAAATTGAAACATCTGTTCTACAGTGCCAGGCTTCAAGGTGAAAGTCTTCCTGAAGGTGAGTTTGCAGTCCCACACTACATATGACATGTCTGTGGCCACATCGTGGATAGGTTTGCCAGCATCTCAACTCACCATTTGTGTCTTTTCTAATGCCACCCATTGGGATACTGTATTTTGGCAGCATTGAACAATAAGCTAGTTTGTTTTATAAGCTAATTTGTTTTGCATACTTAATATGAAAAACCATAAAAACGGGAATGAGAAACATGGAATAACTATAATAGATTTATCTTTTCACTTCATAAGGAAAAGTCATGAGATCACAAAGGACATACAAGGTGGACACACTCAAAATCATTCCAGGAGACCCTCACAGAATATATACAGGCTTTGACAACTCCTAGCATCTTGTTTTCTTAGTTGGTTTGTGCTGCTTTAACAAGATATTGCAACTAGGCAATCTCATAAACAATAGAAATTTATTGTTCTGGAGGCTGGAAAGGTGAAGATCAAGGTGTCAGCAGATTCATTTCTGCTTCGGACACAGCTCCTTGCTGCTCCATGCTCTGGAGGGGAGGAACACTGTGACATCACATGGCAGAGGGATGGAAAGGCAAGGAGCACTCTCTTCAACCCAGAGCTCCATTCAGGATGGTGAAGCCCTCATGAAGAATCACCTCCCAAAGGTCGCATCTCTCTATTCTTACAGTGGGGATTGAGTTTCAGTATGAATCCTGGAGGAGATGCCACCATTCAAACCTAGCACTTGTCTACTGAGAGCACTGAAAATAAACCTGAAGTCTGTTGCCATGGGGCGATTTTCTCCGTCATCTTTTCTTAGGTGTACTTTCAAGAGGGAAGAATGAAGTAATTCTTAAACTTTGGTTTTATATAGGAATCAACTAGGAAGCTTGTTAAAAACACAAAGATTATCATTTAGTATGGCTGGAGTGGGGCCTAGGAATCTACATCTTTTAAATCACTCAAGGCATTTCTGATCTAGTGATCTGTGTTCTACATTGGGAGAAATATTTGGCAAGGTACCATGAAGAGCATGGACCTTGGAGTTTTGTACAAAAGGGTAAATTTTGTTATGTACTTTTTTACCACGATAAAATAAAAAGAAAGATATGGTTATAAAGGAATAAGAATAAATTTTCAAGTTGTGTTGTTTTAAAGGGGGATAATCGTTTCTGCTCTCTAAGGTTGTGGTAAATATCGAGCAAGATAACACATGAAAAGTGCTTAAGACAGGGCCAGGTACCGAACAAATGTACAGTGGATGATATTTACCTAAGGAGCAGGTGGACCTGAGGAAATGTCCACAGGATAACATTTCCCATGCTTTCCTGAAAAATTGAGCGATCATGTGCCAAGGCTTGTCAGATGGAGCTGAGTCGTGACCAGGTGAGAGACTTCTCAGTTCTCTTATAGTTCATTCATATAGTCTGTCCCCCCAGAACTACTTCTAGAAGGGGTGTCTCGCTCCATAGGATTCCCTCCTGCTCTGCTGCTCCTGACAGAGGAGACATCCCTCTGAGAATGTTCTCCTTTCCCTTCTGTCCCCTGAGTGAGGAAAGGACTCCACCCCTCAACACAGTGAAGAAGGGGAGAGGGAATTTCTGCCTGGGGAGCCAGCCTGAAGCCAGGGGCTTTGCCTCCCTTCTCAGAAGCTCTGAATCACCCCACCACCTGACACCTGCTCCTCTCTCCTGCTCCTTTGAATCATTTCAAGCCTACGCAAAACCAAGCACACTGTTGACTCTTTGAAAAACACGTCCTTAGACAATCTTAAAAACTCTCACAGTTGCAAGTAGCAGGAGCTCAGATTATTACACCAAATTAAATTTAATTACAGAAGTACTTCTTTGTTTTCTCGTGGATTTATTTTAGCATTGATAAAGTGAACATAATTTTGATTTCTAATTAGTTTTCACTCCCACTGGTACTAAGCAGCTTTTTCTGGGTTTTAAATGTTACAAAGAGTCATTAAAGGCTTTTCTTTTCCTGGTTTTTCATTTTTAATCTTTCTTCCAAAACCTCACCAGAAGAAAAAAAATAAGTCCAGCTTCATTTCATTTTTATTTTTTAAATGTTGGTGAACAAATTTAAATGATTTTTCTTTGAAAAGGGTAATATGAAGTCATCTGTGGGCTGAGGATGGTTGGGTAGCTCCGTGACCTTATTTCCATAGAGTTTCAGAAAGTCTTCACTTTTGTTTTCTCACTATAAAAAAAAAAAAAAATCCTATGCTGTTGAAAACTAGGAGAAAGTTGAGCAAAATACTTGTTCTCCAGCTTACCCAAATTATATTACTTACATAAGCCTATGGGATATCGAAACACCCACTCAGTCCTGCCCCCAAACCAAATGGACCACAACAAATCTCATATTATTTTGGTGGAGAGAAAAACAGGAAGAGTTAACAATAAATGTTTGAATTTACAACTTACTGTTCTGAAAGATGCAGACACAACACAAGTGACCTTTACAAACAATTGACATCTTGTGAAAAGATAAATTGGAAAGATTTTTGACATAAATTACATATATCAGTAAGAAACAATTCATTTTAGAAAAAAATCAAGCACTACAGATGAATAAAAAAGATAAAAATATCTCATAACTTCACCATTCAGAATTAACTGCCACTATGTACTCAAATTCTATTTGGTTTCTCTCTTCATATACATGTGTGTGCACATACTGGAATCAGATTTTACATACTATGAGTTAACATGTGCAGAAAAGAAAAGAAAAGAAAAACAAAATTTTCTTCCTAATAAGTAATTTATAATTTTTTTTTCAGTGATGGGCATTGAACCCAGGACCTTACTCTTGCTACCACCGAGCTACAGCCCTAGCCTCTCACCTTGTTCTCAAGACTGTGTCTTGCCTCTGGGTATTAAGCTCCCATATCAGTGGCCTCCTAAAGCAACCCTGATGTTCTCAGATTCCCTAACCATCTGGTTCATTCTACAGGGTTTCATCCCTGCCAAGTTTCAAGGCAGGCTGGAAGCAGGACATCTTGTATGGACTGAATGCTTGTATACCGCCAAGCCATTTGCTGAAGCTCTAACCCTCAGTGTGATGGTATGAGGAGGTTCCCCCATTTGAAAAGTAATGAGGCTTAGATGAAGTGGTAAGGGTGGGCCCTTCATGATGAGATGACCAGTGTGTTTCTCCCTTCCCGCTCACCACACACAGAGTCGTGTGAACTCACAGAGAGAAGGCGACTGTCTCCAAGGCAGGAGGAGAGCCCTCACCAAGAATGGGAGGACTCCTTAATCTTGGACTGGCCAGCCTCCAGAGCTGTGAGAAACAAACACCCAGCCTGTGGTCTTTTGTTATAGCTGCTCAGGCTGAGTAAGACACTGCCATTTTCTAGTTGTGCAGTTTAGAACAATGTATTCACTTCCCTGTGTTTGAGGGTAATCTTACCTACTTTTCTGAGTTTTGGAGGGGATAACTTGAGATTATGTGCCAGAAGCATTCTCTCCACTTGGTACAAAATGATATACAACAAATGCTGCTTCCTGCCCCTATCTGTGTCTGCCTAGAGAAACAGGCTCAATGTAAACCAGGTAAAGCCGGGGCTCTCCCCCTCCCAGCTCTCTCTCAGGAGTTAATTTAATTGCCAAGGAAGAATTCCTGGTGCTTAAGCACAGAACCAATGAAGCACTTTGTTTGAATTTAAGGTATCAGTGTGATCTGGAGGATTTTCCAGCCCCCTTCAAATTGCTCCTTGTGAAATGTCATTGTCCCTGCAAGAAGCACAGATGCCCTGGAAACTGGAAGCTTTATTGTCTCAGTTGTCTCAGTTCTTTGCTTGCTACTGGTCAGGTCACAGATTTCAAATCCAAATGGTTTGAAACAAGCTTTGGGGCTGGAATGGGGGTTGGGTAGTTCTCGGCAGTAGAGTGCATTCCTAGCAAGTGCAAGGTCCTGGGTTTGATCCTCAGAACTGAATATATATATATATATATATACATATATATATATATTCTGCTTGATTTCAAAACAGCCTCTTGACCCCCCCAAAACCTCAAATGGCATGTATATCCAAAAATATGATAGACTACATACTGCATATAGATAGGTGGTCCATAAGATTATATCGCCTAGTGATGTCACATCCATTTTAGTTTATGTAAGTGCACTCTGCAATGTTTGTATGATGATGAAAATTGCCAAAGGACACATTTCTCAGAACATTAACACATGATTCCATGAGCACAATGTGTCAAAAATATAAGTGGGAAGGTGGAGTGTTTGCTCAGTGGTTCCGGTGATTGCCTGGCACGCGCGAGGATGCGGGTTTGAACCCTAGAACCACGTACACAACAAAGTGTCAGAGCAATGAAAGCCACATGAAAAACTTAATAAAATTGATTCTTTTCCTCACTTTCTTTCTCACACTGTCCCTCTCTCTTTAAAAAAAAAAAGAAAGAAAGAAAGAAAGAAAAGAAAAAATATAAGTAGGCAAAAAAATGTAAGTCAACATCAACTGAATTCAGGAACTCTTTAATGGCCCTTCTTAGGATGGGTGAATGCAAAAACCATAGATCCATACACCCTAAGTGCAATGAATATCTATCTCTACCATAAGTTAACATCTTAGGCAGAAAACATATTGATAGGACTGACATTTACATCTGTTTTCCCATTAAATCATTCAGGAAACCAAAAGGGTCCTCTTAAGTCTATGATAAACTTTGCTTTCTTACAGTTCTATAAGTATGCAGGCCTCCCCTGAACCACACTGTCTCCAACCCATCAAGAAAAGAAGCTCTTCACTCTGAAGACCCCATTCTAGCTAGCTCTCCTGGGCAGTTCCCCAGTTGACTCAGGTGACAATTTCTACAAAAAGTCTGCTGGGCTGTACTTTAAAAATATCTCCTCCAGTGGATTTCCAAAACATTTCCTAAGTGGGTCATAGGACCACAAATTCCCTTCTCCCGGGATCCTCCTTTTAACTTCTGACATAATAGTCAATTGCTCCAAAATATCAGTGATGAGTCAGACCTAGCAATCAATAGAACAGAGAGCTCAGTGGTATTAAACAGATCTGTGATCTGGATGTAAAGTAGCCCCAGGTGACCAGTGAATCAGGACTTCAGAACTGGATGGTGGTATCTTTGGTAGCTCATAAAGAACTTCCTGCTGCAGATCAAATAGAAGAGGTCAGTCCCATCTCCTGCTCTTGCATCATGAGATATGTGCCTCCTTCAATGGAAATTAAGTCAGATTGGGTTGTAATGTGCTTCACACACATTAAGGAAGAATTATTCATGACACTTATTAAAATAGTGAGGAAGATTTTATTCAGAAGGAGGGTTGGGGATTTAGCTCAGTGGCAGAGAGCTTGCCTAGCACGTCCAAGCCTCCCAGTTCGATCCTCAGCCCTGAAAAAAAAAGAGGGACATTGGCTCATGCCTTTAATCCCAGCAACAAAGGAGGAGGAGGCTGAGGCAAAAGGATTGCTGGGTGAGCAGATATCAAGATATTACTTTGGCTATTTAGTGAGACAATGTTTCAAGATTTTTTTAAAAAGGGGGGGTTGGGGATTTAGCTTGGTGGCAGAGCACTTGTCTAGCTCGTGCAAGGCCCCAGGTTCGGTCCTTAGCCCTGAAAAAAGAAAAAAAAAAAAGATAAAAAAAATTAAAGTGACTGTGAATATAGCTCAGTGGCAAATCAGTTAAACACACACACACACACACACACACACACACACATTACAAAGGCTTTTTTGTAGTATGGTAGAGAAATCAAGTTCAGTTCTCTAAATATAAAGAAAAGTGGGAGTTCTATAGTCAAGGAGCGAAGTGGATGTCAGGAATGGAAAATTACTAGGAGGATAAAGAATGATTCTTGAAGGCAGGCCAGGGTGATCAGATATCACCTGGGGGATGGTGGAGAATAAGGAAGGTGATCGGCTTTAAAGGATGGAGATTTGGTCTAAACTGAGATAACTGGATTCTTGCTAAAACTGGCTATTGAGGCTGAAGCCCAATGGGGTCTAGTGACAAAACATAGGAAAATAATAATAACAACTCAGCAGAGCCGGACTAAGGTTTGCTCAAGGAGAGAATCCTTATCATGTCTCAGTTCTATCTTGGTTTTGCTGCATCCCGAAGACCTTAGTTGAGTTCCTCTGTGCAACTCAGTTTCCTCCCTAATAAAATTGAGACTTGCAGTAATCACATTATCAGACCAGAAGCCTGAGAATATGCAAGGAGCTTCTTTGGTAGTGAGATCCCAGCAATTTCTGTGGAGATGCAGGCATACCCAGGGTGGAGTCTGGGAATCAGTGGTTAACAAGCAACACAGATGCTTCTGCCATGTGCAGGAGAACTTCGGGAACATTGAGTTTGGAGTTTTCTGGATCTTTGCTCGATCTCAGATTCATTTGTCTTTAAAATGAAAAACTACTGAGTGGGAATAAAAAAACATTTTACTATAAATACCTTCCCACATTCTAGAGAAAGCAAACAAGTAGCTGATATCCACATTTGGTGATACTAATGCTCAAGATATTTTTTATTAGCATTCTCCTCATGATGAAGCAGTTGTTCAGTGATTAGAGTGCTTGCCTGGCATGTGTGAGGACCGGGGATTGAACCCCAGCACCACATACACAACTAAGTGTCAGAACAACAAAAACCAGATGAAATAATAAATAAAATTGATTCTTTTTCTCTCTCACTTCTCCCTCTCTCTCTTAAAAAAAGGGGGGAGGAGAAAGGGGGAGGTTAGAGAGGAACTAGTGGGGAATCAATAATGTAGCTTACTCTTTGCTCCCCCCAGAAGCCACATAAATTCTTATGCAATAATCATTTAATTCTGGAAAATGCACAGTCATACACACACACATGCATATATATATAGAGAGAGAAAGAGAGATATTTATAACTGTTATACGAAGGAAATATAGAAGATTCAAAAGACTGGAGTGTGGGTGATAGGGGGGTGATACTGGATTAGGGTCAGGGGCATATCATATTGTTACTACGTACACATTTATGATTATACAACAACAAAAGTCCTCAATAAAATACAATAAAAATTATCTTCACATGAAGGCCTGCTCATCTATGATATGCATGCTTAACTCCTTTTCTTTAATCTATTTCCCAGTAATAATTGAGTTCCTGGGAATTGAGTCTCTATCTCTTAGTGGGAAGGGGATTGGCATGTTTTCCTTAACTAGCAATAGGTTTTCCAGGTGAAGTAGACACACACACACACACACTTTCAAAATCTCACCTGTGAACTTAAAAAAAAAAAAGACAATATGCATCTATCTTCAGTCTTCTCCCTAGACATCCTATATATACTATCTAGGATGAGTATATTTTGAAGCCTGATTATGAAGACCAAACTTTCCCATGTGTTTTCCTGTGTTAGGCTCCTTGTTTAGTGAGGAGCTTTTATCCCACATTTGAGCATGTGTAATTTTCTCTGCTGCATCCATCAACAATGTTGATAAAGTTCCTTTTATAGTGGCTCAAATAGTGCAGTTAACATGCTCAATAGTGCAGGTAACATGGAGCCAGCCTGATGGGTATGAAAAATTACCAGAGGCCATTCAGCCAGGCAGTAAACCCCCTACTCACTAAATTTACAGACTCAGGCCCCTATCAGAACCTATTGTTTAAGGTCCTCATCAGAGGATCCCCACCCTACTTTGAAACTCAGTTTAATCTCCACCTACTGAAATCCCTGTTGTAACCCTCATCCCAATTCAGCCTATGAAAGACCACCTGTCCAAAAGCCAAGTGGCCATTTTCTGCTTGGAAAGAGCATCCCTGCTGTAAAAATAAGAAAAAAGAATAACGGCATGGGTGTAAATTTAGGGAGATGTTT
>PVKS010046252.1:0-13395 GCA_004027875.1 Aplodontia rufa
GGGAAGGCTGATGAAAGGGCCAACACCCACACGCTCAGGCACACTCCTCCCAGAAGTGACAACTATTAAAAAGATGTATATAGGAACTAACTAGCTTACAGAGTTGCTTTAAAATTTGCTATTTATGCAAATTCAAGGTTTTCGTGATTGTTCATATTCAATACTTTTAAATCTGGTGCATCAAAAGAGACTAGCATTTTATTCTGGAAACCAACACGGTATTCGTTCAAACGCAAGATTCTATGCTGCCATTCCCCTATTCCAAAATATACCCCAAAGCAAGTAGATTCTCTGGAAGCAAATAGGTCCGGGGGAGGGGGGGGGAAATGCTGGGGAAAGGGTTTTCATTTCCAAATGAGAAAAGATTTGCATTTGTACTCAGATTCATTGATAGTCACTGGAGTTTTCTCTCATTTACTCTCATTCTGGAACTTGGGGGTTTTGCAAATATTTCTGAACTTATCCCATCTTCTTGGACTTTTCAGAATTCTCCCTTCCTAAGGGAGAGTTAAGGGGAGAAAAGAAAAATAAATTTTGCACCCCTAGGAAACTAAATAATTCCCAATCAATTTCAAGGAGCAATCAGCAGAGGCAAGGGACCAGGAGATGGAAGGGGGGAATGCTGGGGGAGGCGATGGTCATATTATACTGTTATATTGCAACCATATATGAATATATAACAACAAATCCCACCATCATGTACAACTTTAATGCACCAATTAAAAAAAAAGGAATTCTGCCTTCCTAGTGTAGGTAATCTCCAAGAAAGCTTATGCATTCTGCCAGTAGAGTACAAGGCTGTCTGTTGCTCAGAAGATCTCTGAGAGAAGTCCTGGAGTGATTCTGCAGATCTTTTCCTAAAAGAATCAAGAAGGTGGGTGTGCTGGGCGGTTCCCCACTGGTTGGGTGTGGGCCTTTCCTGGGAGAGAGCCCTCCGGTTATAGAATTTTATAGCGCTCTTTATGGCCGGTCATTTGTTGATCCTTCTTTAACTTAATCTTTTCCAAATCATCTCCTGAATTCTCAGTCAGCAGAAGGACTTTTGAGATCCAGTTCCCACCTCACACCGCTTACAGTTTACAGCATTTAGGGAGGAAGGCAGGAAGAGGAGGAGGAGAGAAAGGGGGGTGAAGAGAGAGAGAGAGAGAGAGAGAGAGAGAGAGAGAGACTTAAGCGCTCTTTCTTTCTTCGAATTCCCTCTTTCTGAAAGTAGGTTGGTCCAAGTTTTGGGTTCTCTCGCGCTCTCTCTCTCTCTCTCTCTCTCTTTCTCCCTCTCTCTTAGTTCTATGTGTAGCCACCTTTTATTCACATTTTCTTAAAACCGGCCATCTACCGGTTCAACCCAAACGGGCCCCCTACCTGCATTTCACACTTGCAGGTAGTTATTAAAGTCCTTTAGACAACTTAAGCAAACACACTTTAGGGAGGGTTTTCAGCCTCAGACACAAACACAGTTCCTTCATTCTTTGTCCCTCTTTTTGAAAGTATAGAAATTGACCCTCTGCGGCTTACACTTGGGTATCCATCCCGACAGTCGACAATAATTCTTTTGGTGGAACGGTTATCGTTTTTTTTTTTTACCGACCGCGGAATGTAGGTACATTTAGCTGAGGTTTCATTTGCATTCCTTTCTTGAGTTGCCCTGAATTTAATGGCTGTTCCTTTAACTTAAAACAGAAATACCAAAAATCTGTTTGGTGTATTTCTCAATCAAGGGTTAGATCAAGGGTGGGAAGGTCAAGTGGATCGCTCAAACTACATAACTGAAGAGCGGGTTAAAACAGTAACTTGAAAATAGACCAGGATGTCTTAAGGTTCAAAGTCGAGTGGGCGCTTCGCCTTCCTCGCCTCTCCCCTTTTAGCCCTTTGGCAACCTCCGAATTTGCCTATCAGCTGTCATTTATTTTTCAATTAAAATGCAAATCACTCCCTTTCAAACAGTCTTTCCTCCCACCCACCCAGGAGTTTATACTTTGTGGTTTGTATACTTTGTAGGACGCGTAGAGATGCGTGGGGCCGCTGCTACCAGGGGTTACCGGTTCACTCCTGGCGGGGAGGGGATCGGAGGGTGGTGCTTTGAGAAGTCCATCAGCAGAAAGACTTGGAGATCCCGGGTGGCCCTCAAGGGAGAAAAAGTTCTGACTCCCAAGGGCATTTGAAAGCAGTGCGTTAAGACTGCCCCCAGTAAAAACCGGGCCTCCCACGTCAGCATCAGCTTGTTCAGGGCTGGGTTCCAAAGGTGGTTTTAACTGGGCACTTGGAGCTGGGATCAGGGGATCTCTCCGCGGGAGTGATAAGGAGAGCCCACAGCCTCAAAGGACTTTCCTCTCATTCTCGCTGCTCCCAGAAGGAGATGGACCACGAAGATCCACAACAACCAGCACCCACCTTCTAACAGTGGCCTGCAACGCGTTTCGGGAATTCTCACTACCCAGGGTGGGATTGAAGCACCCGTGGTTCACCCCCACCCACAGGCATCAAGGTACATAGACCTTAGAATTTTTTATTATTGAAATCAAGAACAATACTATTTTATTTCAATGTGTGCGATACACAAAAGCAAAAGGAGATTTAGCTCCCAGTTTTGTAACTATTTACTGAAAGCAGTTAACCAGGAGTTGGGTTCGGTTCAGTCTCTCCTACCCTCTCCCTAGGCGTCTCAATGTTTTTCTGTGTTTGTAACATCCTCCTCAGATACTAAATTTGCAATAGAAAATACTCCATTCTTTCCAGGCTTTAATGTGATATAAAAGGAGGGGTGGCTTTTTGAAATTGGAATATTTCCCTGATCACTAGCCTCTCTTCCTCTCACTTTCTACCTAGTCCTTGAGAATGCAATTGTCCTGGAGGATTTGAGGAAGTCGATGGAGGCCCAAGCACATGACATGATTCAGACAGAAGATTCTGTGCCACTCTATGAGTTTTGTGTCCAGAGCAATGAGTTTCCATTGTAAAAAAAAAAAAAAAAAAAAAAAAACAAAACAAAAAAAAAAAAACTGCTCAGGGGCCCCAGCTCTCAAGCTCTCAGGCTAGGGTCTGGCTACACCTGCCTTTCTATAGTAGCTTTCCAGCCAAGATAACAGGGTGCTGGGATTTAGATTCCAAGAGAGGAATCCTAAATTCTCAGATGGTGCCCATATCAGCTCTCTTCTGAGGCCAGAGTCGTGGCCTGTCTCCTTAGTATAATTCACATAGATGAAGGTTTTCACCTTCCTCCAGGTCAGATCCTGAAGTCTGGGAAATGATGGATTTAACCAAATCCCGAGTTTAACAAAAACTGGTGGAGAAGGAAGAGGAGGATCAAATAGCATTACTTCAATCTATAAAATGACTAAAAGTGGCAAAATAGAACGGATCCTTCTTCTTTCCCCCACCCTTCCAAAATCTCAGCTAACATCCTTAAATGACTAGACCTTCAGATAGGTAGGTGAGTAAGCTCTCTAGGATTTTCCTGCTTGGATGAAGCTGGCTGCTTGGCACTATCAGGCAGCTTCATCCATTTGTGGTGCTGCTCAAGTTTCATTCTTGAGTCATTTATTGCATTTATTTCTGTTTTCTGCACATTAAGTTTGGACTTAATAATTTCATCCAAATTGCTGTAATGACCACTTTGCCCTCCTATACACAGTTCAATCCAGCTGGGAACTTAAAAATCGGCCAGAGATGGAAGAGACTGAGAGGAAGTAAAAACCACCCTCATGGCCTAAACCCTTAGACGCCCCTTCATCACAGCCCAGAAGCCCCAGCAACCCCACCTTGTGCAACAACCCTGGAATTGAGAGCTAAGGCCAGTTTCAGAGGCAGTTTTCAAAAGCTTACAGTTCCTGGTCAGTATCCAAAACAAGTAACAATAATAATCAAAGGGAAGAAAAGTTCTTCTTTAAAAAAAAAAAGCTCACTCTTCTAAGGTCCAAATATCACACAAGAGATAGTTACATGAAGCTGATTTCGTTCTCAGAGAATTGAGAAAACCTATAAATGATAAGGATCGCAGGGAACCCTGGAATGAAATGAAAAATGAAGAAAACAGAGAAGGAAGGCGGGAGGTGGAAAAATGGAAAAGGACGATCCTTTAGCCTACAAGGGGATTAGGACATCTAAACGCTTAAGGAGCAACAAATTAATTTACACATTTCTAGAAGAGCCCAGATGGCCTTTAATTAATCCCTTCAAAAGAAGAAGCCAGGCCAGAGCTGCGCCGGCCGCCTGCTCCATTAGCTCCATTTTATAAGGGTCCAGACTCAGTTCGAGGTAAGGCGCCGAGAGCTGGTGGGGGAAGGCGGTACGATGACGCGAGAGGGCGAGCAGGATGCAAAGGAAGAATATGAACTGCTTTTCCATAAAAGGGCTGGGTTTTTATTATTCTTCTCTTTAAAAAGTAATACTGTCTTTGCCTCTACCGCCCCCTCCCCTTGCTCATTTTATTTAACACAATTAATTGAGATGGCCACTAGCCCCACCGCGGTAACCGCACCGCTCGCTAGGTCCCTCCCCTCCTGGCTCCGCCCACGGGATGCTGGAAGGGGCGGGGGAGGGAACTAGGCGGGCGAGACCCTAGGGCTCTCTAGTCTCAGCCAATCAGAGGACCAGGCGCTCCCGACTGGGCGTAGCCCAAAGGCGACGCCAGGCTCCAGGCTGCGCCGTATTGGAGGCGGTAGTTACGCCCCTGGCCTGCACCCAGCTCCACAGCCCTGCCCCTCCTGCCCCCTCTGAGTGACGTCCCTCAAAGTTCTCATTTTGGCCCCCCCACTTCCCTCTCCCTTTCGTTCCCCAGCTAAAGAGCAGTAGGAGTGATGCAAATGTTTTATTACCTTTGAGAGCTTCATCCGAACTGTCAGGCCCGAAGGGAGAGAGGAGAGTGAAAGAGCTGTGGAGAGGGTCAGTTCGGCCAGAGGACAGGGCTTAGAAGAGCGAACGAAGCCAGTAAAGCCGCGAAGAAAATGCGAGAGAGAGTCAAAGCCGGAGAGTGAGAGGGTTGCGGGGGTGGGGCGGGGGTCTCCAGGCCCTTTTGCAGAAGTAGGCGGACTAGCGGAGGAGTAACCCAACCGTCCGACTTTTCACACTTAGTCTTTGTTTTTCTGGACTCCTCCTCCTCCCCCTTTTCTTTCAATATCGCAACTCTAGTGCCGGGTGGCCCAGAGGGGAAGGCGGGTCGGCGCGCCAAATCCTGTGGCCGAGGGGAGTGGTGGCACTGCCCCTTCTGGCGCAGCAGCTCCGGACTGTGCTGACCGTGGAAGCTCGCCCAGAGGGGAGATCCTCCCGAGGGCTGGATGCGCTTTCTCTCCGTGCGCAACCAGCACCGAGTGCGAATCAGTAGTGCGGCGGAAAGAGCAGAGGATCCGAGTGAAATTAGAGGAGCGCAACCAGCGGTACGCGGCGTCCTTTGAACCTCCGCAAAGAAAACCAGCCAGCCTCCACTCTCCAATATCAAAGTGGAGATTTGGTGACTTTTAACTTTGTTACAAACTCTCGGGGGCCGCCCTGGGTTTTGTTTTGCTTTTCTCCTGGAGAGGGGGGTGGAGAAAATGAGAAGTAGCGCACTTTGAGGAAGTGAGAGGAGCCAGGGATTGAATCCTGGACTTGTGGATCGAAAGGACCGCCGCACCCACCCGGACACCCTCTTCGCGACCCATTGCCTCCCTCGTGGCGGGTTTGGACATTCCTACTGCGCAGCACCGAGAGCAATTCTCGGCGGGGGCGTTCTCGGCCCAGTTGGCAGATCGCCTCCGGGTGCGCAGATCCACACTTTGCTAGCGTCCTCGGGGCTTCTGGCTCTCTTGAGCCCCGCCGGGGGCACCGGCCGGCGCCCTCGCTCCGTGGCCGCGGGCTTCGGTCTATCCGTGGGATGTTAGCGGTGGGGGCGATGGAGGGCACCCGGCAGAGTGCGTTCTTGCTCAGCAGCCCGCCCCTGGCCGCCCTGCACAGCATGGCCGAGATGAAGACCCCGCTGTACCCGGCTGCCTACCCCCCGCTGCCCACTGGCCCCCCTTCCTCGTCTTCTTCGTCTTCCTCATCCTCGTCGCCCTCCCCGCCTTTGGGCGCCCATAACTCAGGCGGCCTGAAGCCCCCAGCCGCAGGGGGGCTCTCGTCCCTGGGCAGTCCGCCGCAGCAACTCTCGGCCGCCACCCCACATGGCATCAACGACATCCTGAGCCGGCCTTCTATGCCTGTGGCTTCTGGAGCTGCCCTGCCCTCCGCCTCGCCCTCTGGTTCCTCCACCTCATCTTCCTCGTCCGCTTCAGCCACCTCCGCCTCTGCAGCGGCCGCCGCCGCAGCTGCCGCCGCGGCTGCTGCCTCATCTCCAGCTGGGCTGCTGGCCGGCCTGCCCCGCTTCAGCAGCCTGAGCCCGCCACCGCCGCCGCCTGGCCTCTACTTCAGCCCCAGCGCTGCAGCCGTGGCCGCGGTGGGTCGGTACCCCAAGCCACTGGCCGAGCTGCCCGGCCGGACGCCCATTTTCTGGCCGGGAGTGATGCAGAGCCCGCCCTGGAGGGACGCGCGCCTGGCCTGTACCCCTCGTGAGTACGATCGCCCTGGTCCTGGGGAACGTGCGTTGTGCTAGTTCTGTCCTCTTTCAGGTCACAGCCCCTGTGTGCACGCCAGTCGGTCCACCCTTTTGGCCGCCCCAGTAGTTTAGTAGTGCTGGAATCGCACGATTTTAGGTGGGCCAGGGCGTTTGGCGAGGGCTTCTCCCTTTCCTGAGCTCGCGCAGCTGGTATTCAAGAGTCCCGCTCTCCCCAAGTATTGGGCACGGCGGTCTGAGACGGTGTGCAGGTGTCTGTGGTGAGCATAACGCGGTGAGGAATTTGTGTCTAGTCTGAGGCCCTGGCTGCTCCTGAAACTACCTAACTGGGACTGACTGCAGGCCTGGCCTGTCTTAGAGATGGGGGAAAGGGAGAGGCCACTACGCCCCTACCTACCACTTCCCCTTTGCTGGCCACTGCCTGCCAACCAGGCCCCACTCTGCCTTCGCCAGCCTGACCCGCTGCCTCTTTGCAAATCGATAAGAACAGGCAGCGAGGAGCTCTCCACCGCCCCAGAGCTAAGAGCGTCTATTTGCATGCCTGTCTCCGCCCTGGACGTCCCCACCTCACCTTTTCGCCTTGCTCCCAGTACACTGAGCCTTGGTGAGCCTATTGAAGACAGGCCAGCGGCCCCAGAGGGGGTGAGCGACCTTGCGCTTCTGTCCATCTCACACCTGGCCTTGCGCTTTCCCACCCACCTCGACCCGAACCAAGGGATTGGAACACATTGAATCCGGGTGTGGTGAGGGATTTGATGGCGCTTAACAGGACTCGAGGAAGAGCCAGGGAAAGAAGGGTAAGGTGAAGGGACATAGGGAACATATAATACCCAGGGCAAAGACCTTGCCTGAGGCAACTGAGTTGTCCTAAGATTTCACTAGTATTCTGGGTAGCGGGCTACCTTGCCGCCCAAGGCTTCCAGCTTTTCAGGAAGCGTTCAGAACCTAGCCTCGGGTCTTTTCTCACTTCGTTCTTTGCTTTTGACTCAGTCCCGGAAGTTTCTTCAAGTCTCAGAACCGTTTTTCGTGAGGCTAAACTGCAGTAACTGTAGAAAAGTTCCGGGAGCCAAGCGGAGGCTCTCTTGGGAAGTCCCGGGACAGAGGGCGACGGAGGCTGGTGGGGGTGTCAGGGAGACGCTATTGTATCTGTTTTGATGGCCCTGTAGGGGCCGCCAACAAAGGGGATTCCCCCTCTTTCCCCCCCCCCCCCAGTCCTTAGACTTGGGGGCGATTTAGCTCCCTTGTGTGCAAAAACAAGGAGTCCTTTGTTGCCGGGACACAGGTTAGGGAAGTGTTCAAGTAACAGATAGAAAGAAATTTTTTAAAAAGTGCAAAACTTGTTATCGGTCTGCAAAGGCTAGGAGTCCAGGCGCACGGACTGGACCCTGGACCAGGAGGCGACCAGATGGCGTTCTGCTCACACACCTCCTTGACTGGAGCGGACTTTGCGATCTGGCCCCGACAAACTTTAGCAGTAGGCTACCTAGCTGTATGACACTGGTGTTGAGCAGAAGATATTTACTGCTGGTCCAAACACGCCCTGCTTTTAAAAAACAGGTGGATGTAAAAGGCAAAAGGAGAGGCTCTTTGGGTCTGGAAACGCCACTACATGTCTGATGCACGTTTTCTTTTCGCATCAAAACTGTTTTTCGAATTCCGTTTTTTACTGCCCAGTGGAGCCGCTTACATGTAATCCATTGTTTCATCTGTCCCCTCCTTGTTTATCGGTTCTCACAGATCAAGGATCCATTTTGTTGGACAAAGACGGGAAGAGAAAACACACCAGACCCACGTTCTCTGGCCAGCAGATCTTCGCCCTAGAGAAGACTTTCGAACAAACTAAATACTTGGCTGGGCCGGAGAGAGCTCGTTTGGCTTATTCTTTGGGGATGACGGAGAGTCAGGTCAAGGTGAGCGGACCTTGTGGACTCCACGAATAGGCCCTACGCCTTCTGTCTCGGACACTCAAACTCACTCGGTAGCGCTACAAACCCCAACAGACGGGCGGGGGTGGGGCGAGGTATGGGGTCGGAGTAGCCTGGGGAGAAGTTGAGAGCAGTGAAGGGGGTTGGTGGTTACAAAGGGGTCTTGCAGGAGTGCAAACTGTTGATGAACAGCCTTTGAAATTAGGTTAATCTAGATAGCAGCATGTGCTAAGGGAACTCGTCATTATTAGAGAATAAAAGCATTCCGGATATATCAGTCCAGAGAATAGATCAGGACGGTTAGATAGCTTCTATTTATTCTTTTTGTAATGACATTCAAGCTTTTGTTTGTCAAGTCAGGTTCTACTAGTTATATAATTTTCTATTGTAGATCAGCATTGTACTGCTTCTATATTAACTTGCAGATTAAAAAAATCCACAGGATCCATCAGTTAATTGCTTATGAACCTGCTTTTAGCTGAAGGCATCACTTTTGAATAGTAATTTTCCAAATGAATTGATTGACAAGATTATTACTGTATTATAGGATTGAATTCTGTTGAAAACAAGTTTATGAACAGATTTAAGATATTATAGTTTATGGTGACAATTTGTAATTAAAATACCACTTTGCTTATCATTGAGTTATATGGTGTATTTCTAGGGAACCAAATTTTAGAAAACTTTCCCTGAAAAATAAAGGGATTGAGCCGGCTTCATAAATTCAATCTGATAGTTTCCTGTATTTTTAATATTCTCTTTTGTTCCTCTCTTTCAGTTTCTTAATATTTGTTTCTTTGGGGATGCATGTCTGTTTTCAGTATATTGTTGCTTTTCAAATTCAGTAGGAATAACATTAACAATGTCTGCTGTTCAGAATATATGTTTCCCTGGACAAGCATCATAAAATACATTTCAGAAATGGTTTTGCATGTGGCCATTAGAAAACCATCACATTTAAAATTATTTTTGCAATGGGCTGCTATGGAGCCTACCTTGGTAATCTAGAGGTCTTCTTTTGTCATTGTAAATGTCTGCTTGGCTAGAAGTGAATTATTATTGCTGTGTAAAGGAAATCAAAATCACTTTTTAAAAGCAATTCTGATTCTCTAGATAAAATACATGAAGGATGAGAAGCATAAAAAGGATAATTTGGTATCTTTGGAAGATTGGTTGCCTGTTACTGATGCTTTAGGTTAAATTGTGTGTATCAGACATGTGTCAAGTATGAGAAGATTTAAAAAATATTTGCACATAGAATGATTGTCCTAACCAGGACCAATATTTGAAAAAACAGGATGATAATAGAAAATAATGTAATTGACAAAATTTCACATTTGAAAATGACAGATGACAATTCTAATTTTCACTTTATTTTGGTTATATGAAAAACATTAAGGGTGGTTAAGAGTGAGAAAACGACTATGATGATTTTTGAGCTATTAAACGTTTTCATGCATTCTTGTTGACTCTTCTTAAGAGTGATTCCAGGTTTGTATTTTAGCAGAAAAATTTACATCATACATCCTAAGAGTAATAGGGAGGGGAGGGAATTTATCTGCAATGTTTGTGTACTTTCAAGCCTGAAATAAGTGAAACAATTAAATGTCTAAAAGCGAAAAGGAGGACGGAGGTAATTGGGGTAAATGCTGTCTTTTCCCACAAATCACACTGAAAAGCAAGTATGCTTTAGGTTGTTTGGAATTCCTTAATCTAAGAAGGTAAATAAGGAACAAAATGACAGCCTCTAGGGAAACCTTAGGAAGGGCAAAAGTTTTCTATTTCAAAGTAGAAAGTAAGAAGGTGAACTCATTTTTAGGCAAACTCACTTTAAGTTTCTAACTTTTGTTTTTACTCGTCTGAGAAACTGCTCACTGACGACCTCAACACCCCTGTTACTATCGCTATGGCAACGCAGGCAGTTTGTTGGTGCCAGTTAATCGAGGAACTTGGGGTGGTGGAGACTCACTTGACGGCGCAGACCAGGGAGGTCTCTGAGGGGAGGCATGGGCCAGAGGGGCCCACCGTGGGGACCTCGAGACGTGGGAGCCGCAGCAAGGCCTGGGTCCGCTGTGGTTAAGTTCCTCCCGCCCCGTCTCCCCTCTTCTTCCCTTTCTCCGTCCTCAGGTCTGGTTCCAGAACCGCCGGACCAAGTGGAGGAAAAAGCACGCGGCCGAGATGGCTACAGCCAAGAAGAAGCAGGACTCGGAGACCGAGCGGCTCAAGGGGGCCTCGGAGAACGAGGAAGAGGACGACGACTACAACAAACCTCTGGACCCCAACTCGGACGACGAGAAAATCACGCAGCTGCTGAAGAAGCACAAGTCCGGCGGCGGCGGCGGCGGCCTCCTGCTGCACGCGTCCGAGAACGAGGGCTCGTCCTGAGCGCCGGTCCCCGGCCCGCGCTTCCCGGCCCCAGGCTCCGCCGCCCGGGCCGCGCCCGCCCGCCCGTCCGAGCCTGGGGCCCGCGGGCCCTTCACTATTTTCTGAGATGTACATATCTATTTTTTTAACCTAGAAGTTGTGGCGGGGTGGGGCAGAGGAGAGAGACTCCGGGGTTGACAAGAAAGCAAACAAGACCACAAAATGCGCAGCAGAAATAACGCCACCGCCACCCGCAGCCGAGCGACCGTCCCACCCCTTCGGCTCCCCCAGACCCGTCCCCCCAACTCCCCTGCTTTCGCCCCCCTTCGCGGGCGGTCGGGGCGGGGTCGCCGAGAGGTGTCCTGGAAGGGACACTCCCGGCGCGGGGGACCTCGGAGCCTAGCGGGCGAGCGGCAGCCGCGCACGGGAAGAGGGACGTTTCTCCCCCATGCACTGCTGTGCCGACTAAAGTAACCTGTTGAAGGCTCTGTGTAAATAAATCGTGAGTCACACTGACTAGAAGTTACTTTATTGTGAATATTTAAAATGTAAAATGCTTTTTTGAATTTGGTATAAAAGATGGACCCCCTCATTCGCTCCTTCCCCTTTTAGGAGATATTCACATCACACATCCCCTTTTATTTTACACTTAATTTGGAAAACCTAGAAAAGAGTGTCAGCATCCTCCCGCGACTCCTCGCCCGGCTCCTGTTCCCGTTCGGGTTTTGTTGCACCTCGCTCCCCCGCACCCTTAATCCCCTCCGGCGCGGCTCTGCCCACCCGCGGGCCTACACCGCGGCCCCGCCCCCAGGACCTAAAGCGGAGGACCTGGGAACTGGGAGTGCCTCACACCTCCCTCGGTTTCCCCCTGAAATTGCACAGTCGTTTGTTGCTATTTATTAGTGATTTTAAAAAAGTATTGGGGAGGGAGGGACTACAACAGCTTGTATTTAATTTAACTCACTTCTGATAAACATGCGTGTTCAAGTAGATGGTGGGAATTGTTACAACCGCTCTGAGTAAGAACATAAAAGTCCATTTAGTTGCTGTAATTGAATTTGAAGTGTTTTGTATCATAAGAATACTATAGAATATGTAAATTGTTTTCTTTTTAAGCTAATAACAGTGATATATTAGCATCTTTAACCTTTATTAATTTATATAAGGAATTCGGTTTGTAAAGAGAAGACCCTCCCCCTTTGCAAGACCAGTTATATGTAATGCACTTTCTGTTTCAAAGGATAAATCAAATTAAAAAACAGTTTGAAGACGTTTGTTGCCTTGAATGAAAGAGTACAGATCATCTGATCTCATTAAAGATCTAAAATAATAAAACTCAAGACCAGAAAGGGGGGGGGGGATGTTATATCGGCTTCTTCGGTGAAATAATTGTTATTTATTTCTTCGTTGGAAGAGTGGTGGTTACATTTCTCATTCTTATAGTTTGGGCAGATCAGTCTGTTCATAGTGCTTTTTGGATAGTCTTGTCTAGCCGACCGTGTTTTCTAATATTTTTTCCTGATCGCTTTTTCCTGCCCAGGAAATCCCTGGGGAGTTTGGAAGACTTCATTTTCATATATCCAACATCTCTCCTCAGTCAGCCCCTAGTTCCATTAGCTTACAGTAGGTCCCTGAGCTCGCCGATGCTGCAGCACTGACCTTTGATGCTACCCTTACAACCCCAGCAGCGCTACAGATATTTGTGGAAAAATCGGAGCCCTGATTTTGCTAAACATCACTATGTAAAAGGATGAATTTTTAAAAAGCTAACTATAACAGATGTAAGGAAAAGAAGGGTTAAGGAAGCAAAGTCATAGTTTCTCCAGTTGTCATGGGGGAAAAAAGTGTGTGGGGGGGTGATCTCAGGGAGCGAACTGTATCACTGTCCCCAGATCCTTTTGTTTTCAGACTCTCAGTTATAGGCTCAACGAAATATTGTTATCCCCTTAGTGGTGCAGGTTAATGAGAAAAGAGAAAAATCAGTAGAATTCAGCAGATTTTCAGGCTAATATAGGTAAAGAACGTGTGGGTTTGTTTTGTTTCATAGAAAATTAAAAAAACAGATGAGAACTGAATATTCACAAATTCAAGAAAATGAAATTGCCTAAAGGAAATTATTGTATAATATATTTCCAGTAGCACAGTTGAATAGAAAAAAAATTGATGAAAACCTGCTCTCTTCCCCCCCTCCACTTTGCAAAGTTCCCAGGAAGTTTCAAACTCTTGTGAATTTCTGTCTTAGCAAGACTAAGGTATGTGTCCTCTAGAGATGCAGCTATTTCAAAGACTTTGCTGTACAGGGGTGATGCAGTTTCAATCCTAACTTTAAACCATAAGAATTAAAACCCCCTCTTTTCTTCCCTTTCCTCCCCTTCCTCCCTTCCTCCCTCCCTCCCTCCCTTCCTTTCTTCCTCTTTCTCTTTTTATGAAAGAACTGAGGTAGGGACAAACCCATTATCTTGCAATTACACTTTATTGCAACAAATAAGAACTTCATTTCTACTTTATTTTTTAAAACTTCAGTCTTAAAAAGCCAAGCAACTTTTTATTCTTTCTTCCTAAAAACAAAATAAAACAAAAAACCCA
>PVKS010046253.1:0-13394 GCA_004027875.1 Aplodontia rufa
ATGCATTCAGGGGTAGTGAGTCTCACGCTTCTACCATAACAAATGTTTCAGTAACAGAGAAAGATAAAGCTTTTATGTGATAAAATGTGAACTGAATCAATGGGAGAAGAAGAGTTCTTTGTATTATTCTTACAGTTCTTTTATAAGATTGAAATTATTTCAAGATAAAAAGTTAAACAAAATCTCCCATCCTTTCTTATTAGAGTCATCTCAAAAGTTCCAGACTTTGCTCACTCTTCCATCCAATGGAACTCTCTTGTTCACCCTGCATCTTGTTCCCAAGAGGTCCCTTATTCTCACACATTCCTGTCTCTCAGTCCTTCCTTCATATCTTTAGGGATCAGTGAAGGGAGAAAACTGTGTAGGAAAACTGGGAAGAGGAGGTTGTGAAACACCCCCACCCCATCAGTCACCTACAGTCTCTCCTACAACATAGCAGAGGATTCAACTGAAATTATGGGTTTATGATTCATTTCAGTATTTGTAACTGTTCTTAGTCTTGTTTCATGTTAAAAGAGTAATTCTTTGGGCTACATCAGTGGCTCAGTGTTTACGGTGTTTATCTGGCATGTGCAAAGGTGCAGGTTTGTACCCCAGCACCATGGACACGACTAAGTGTCAGAGCAATTAAAGCCACATGAAAAACAAAATAAAACTGATTATATCTCTCCCTCTCTCTCTCTCTCTGTCCCTCTCTTAAAAAAAAAAAAAGTAATTCTTTAAAACTGAAGCAATAGTGGAGCTGGGGTTGGCTTATGTTCTTCTGTGAAGAGTCTGTTTTCCTCCTTAGCAATTTCCTGAGAATAGCGTGGGAAGCTGGGTTATCTAGCAGGAGAGAGACAAGCCCCAGAGGCAGCAAGGCTGAAGCAGATAGCTGAGCCCAGGGCCCTTAAGGATGGACAAGGCGCAAGCTGCTTTCTCAATTTTTATTTCAACTGATGTATTTAAAACAGAAGTACTAATGGAAGTCTATGTTTCATAGAGAGAGCCATTAGAGAAATCAGGGAATGTTACCTTCTGCCTTCTCCAGCAGTCCGAAGCAGCCAAGGTGTCCCTACAGCTGGAACCCTCCATACCCTGTGGTCTTCCACCCTGCCATTTCACTTACCTAAGAGACCTACGGGTTCATGTAAGCATCTGAGTTAGCCCCCATGGTTACAAGAACTGAAGAGCTAAAGGTGAGTGACCTTGAGTTTCCTGAAAGGCTCTGGGAGAAAGGGTCATGGAAATTTCAGGTCACAGAAACTCCCGGATGTTTTGAGCCTTGCACCATCCTTGCACCAGGATGGATATCTAGGAAACTCATAACTACAAGCTAGTTTATGCCAGGGTGCTAGATGTAGAGGTCAAAAACCCTGGGATCACAGAATAGACATGACCAGAGGAAGGGGAACCAATAAGAAAAAGATGCTCCCAGATCTGGCAGGAAGATGCCAGGCACCTAGAAATGAGATGGAAGGGGGCTGGAGCGGTGGCTCAGCGGTTCCACACTTGCCTGGCATGTGCAAAGACCTGGGTTCAGACCCCAGCAGCACATACACAACTAAGTGTCAGAGCAACAAAAACCAGGTGAAAAACTAAATAAAGTTGATTCATTCTCTCTCTCTCTCTCACTGTCCCTTTCTCTTTAAAAAAAGAAAAAAGACATGGAAGGGAAACCACCGTGAGCAACTGACTTCATGAGGTCTACTCCCAGCCTGCTTTCCTTCCCACCCTCTCTTCAGTAACACAATGACTAAGCATGAGTACTTTGATCAAAAGACACCTTCCGTAAGGCATTTCATAATCTAAAACTCATTTTCCCACAAGAATAAGAGGAAAGCAGGACAGTACTCTCATAGAGCACACAAATCTACAATTGCCTTAATGCTTTATTTTATGAAAACAGTAATGCATTATTATCTATATTATTTGGCAAAATGCTTTTTCCTAAATTAATAGTACAGCTTATCACCAAAGTGGTTCAACTATTTTAATAAAGTTTCCAACATTTAACTTCTGCTTTGAGTTACTGGTTTCGGGTGCATTTCTGCCCTGGCCCTCACACATTACAACCAAAGGAATACTTGGAGACTATTTTTCCCAAATAGAAGGGCTTTTAAAAATACTATCAAAAGTTAAATATAAATAGCACAGTAGTGGCTAAACTGTCCTGCACAAGTTCCAGGGCACAGGGGTGTTTTCTTTTGTCAGTTAAAGCAGCCTCATGAGGTGGCTACAGCATAAGCACAGTGTACAATTCACTCAGTCCCACAACTTTAAAATTATGTGCTTTTCCATAAGATTTCTTAATTTGGGGGAAGATTCCAAATTTAAAAGATAACACGAGGCTTTTAAAATATTTTTATGCTATAACAGTTCCAAGTCACATAAGTCATAATCATGTAAAATAATAAAATCAATAACACTAAACTTTTGGGCATATGTTAGTACTTTACACACATGAGCTCATTTAGTTCACACAGCAACCCTACGCATTAAGAGATAAACAACAGCAGTTAATACTTCCTGAATGCGTCCCACGGGGCAGGCACTGTTCTAAGAACACAGCATCGTTTCACAAGTGTGAAACTCATTTAATCTTCATATCAACTCAAGAAAATGGGTACTATTTTCCTTTTATTTTTTTTAAGAGAGAAAGACAGTGAGAGGGAGACAGCAAAAGACAGAAACAATTTCATTTAGTTTTTCATGTGACCATCGTTGCTCTGAGACTTTGCCGTGTATGTGGATGCTGGGGTTTGAACCCCTGTACTTGCGCATGCCGGACAAGCGCCATAACCGCTGAGCCACCACTCCAGTCCCTGTTTTCCTCATTTTAGAAAGGACACAAGCCAGGCATGATAGCATGCACCCTGCAGTCCCAGCTACTCAGGAAGCTGAGGCAGAAGGACCACTGGAGCCCAGGAGTTTGAGGCCAGCCTGTACAACCCAGCAACAAGACCTCATCAAGACAAAGGAAGAATGAAGGGAAGGAGGGAAAGGAGGAGGAAAGAGGGAAGAAAGGGAGGGAGGGAAATCATTGGGAACCAGGGCAAAGTAACTCTGACAAGAGCACCAGGATTAAAGCCCAGATTGCCTGGTTCTAGAACCTGAGTGCTCAAACTACGCTGGAAAAGCTCAAGCAAGCCTCTGAGGCTGGAGCTTTCTCAAAGCCCCAGGCAGGGCACTCTGTCAGAGCCAAAGGACCCACCTGGGTTAACTACAGAGTGTAAAGTTCCCTAAAGCAACCTGACCCAGAGACGTAAGCTGACTCTACATAGGAAGACACTGGTTGGTCACTGGAGACATCTAATCCTACTGACCCCAGGAGACTTCAAAGGTCACTACAATGGGGAGCTAAACTGCTTGCCAGAACTAAGCAACCCCTACCTCAGACCTCAGCTGGCAGGTCCCAGTTTGAAGGCTGATACCATCTACCACAAAACATACACTCCTTCCAGTTCTTGATGATTTGCCATGATCCAAGAATACGTCAGTCTGCCTAAGGAACAGACAACCATCAAAGGACAAAGAAAAATTACAACCCACATGAGCAGTCTCAGCCACTTGCATGAGAGAAACCAAGACAAACAACCACACCAAAGAGCGCCTATGAAAAAGACCAAAAAAAAAAAAAAAAAAGGGGGGGGAGGTAATACGGACTGTCAAGGAGATTCGATCAGCACACACCATACAAAGGCTTTCTAAAACAACTCGATTTCTGAAATTAAAATTTCAATAGACAAAAAGAAAAAGGGCATAGTCACCACTAAGAACCCATTCATCTCTGAAAGACGGGACATCATAGTGAAAACATCACAGGCACGGAAGATGTTACCAGAAGCCAGAACACTCAGATAACAGGGTTTCCTGGAGGAGAAACAGGAGTAACAGAAGACAACTGGAAGAAAGAGGAGAGAAGAACTACAAAACAAAAGGAAACCTCCCTGAGCTCAAAAGGAGCAATTTTCTAGATGAAAAGGGCTCCTGGATAGCTCAGGTTAACACTGATGAGGAAAAAAGACCCACATCTTGGTTTGGTAGAAGATTTAAATCAAGAACCCAAATAATTTTCAGCCACACAACTTACTATCTGCAGGAGCATGACTTCCCCACTGAACTGTCGACATGAACATGACTACCATTTGAGAAAACTTACCCAGGAACAGGAAGTCACAACTCTCCTGTTCCAGAACATTCCAAAAACCAACTTTTTCTAAACAGAGAACTCAGCTATTCCTTATTAAATATTCCCTACCCACCCTAAGTCTTAAATTATTTTTATCAAAATTGTTGACATTAATTCTATGCTCCTACACTGAACAAACCCTAAAAATCCTCCTGTTCCTCATCTTTGCCTTCCCTTCTCCAAAATGCTCCCTGTAATGGTCTTCTTACTGCTTTATGCAGTAAGCCTGACTTTGCTTTATCTGTCAGTTATTCTGCAGTCATTTCAGAAAGTCAGCAGTCAGAGACTCTAAAGATTAAAAGGAAATCATATAATCATTCAAACAAACTGAACAGAAGATTTATAGAGGAAAAAGTCTCAGATTAGCATCAGATTTCTCAACTGTAACACTGGAAATGAGCACACAATTAAACAATGACTACTGAGAGCAAATTCCCAGCCAAGATGTCATTCACCAGTCAGGACAAACAAAAGACTGTTATTAAACATGCAAGAACTGAGAAGCTATTTAATCAATGACCCTACGTAAATCTCAGAGGATATGCTCTGGATAGACAGAGGTCTGGATAGAGAAAGAACAAATGACACAATGTAACTGGATGAAGCAGTTATGACTAGGAGTTTATAATATATAATTTGACAATTTATTAAGGAAAAGAGAAATATAGTAAGAAAGCATTTCATTCAGGCTAAACCCCTGTAAACAACCAACACTCACCTTTAAAAGCTGTGAGAAAATCAAATCTGTAGCATTCTAAGTTACTGGGCTGGCCTCAACCTGCGATCCTCCTGCCTCGGCCTCCTGAGCCACTGGAATTAGAAGCATGTGCCACCACACCCAATTTGACTTATTATTTTTATGTCTGAAAATTTTAAACTTATGCTTTAATCCTCAAATAGCCAGCCTGACAAAACTTCTCAGTTCCTCACAATGTTTGGTTCAATAGTTAATACACTGGAGGAAAACACAAATGGGGGCTAGAGTGGTGGCTCAGCGGTTATAGCGCTTGCCTGGCATGCACAAATATGCAGGTTCAAACCCCAGCACCATATACAGAACAAAGTGTTGGAGCAATGAAAGCCACAGTAAAAACTAAATAAAAAGTTGATTCTTTCTCTCTCATTGTCCCTCTTTTAAAAAAGAAAGAAAGAAAGAAAAAGAAAACACAAATTCACTGAAAGCATTAATTCTTTAAAGTCTACACGATATATTATGTTAAAATGTGAACTGCCAGTTGCCAAATCACAGGTTTCTGAAAACCTTTCCCATGGCACTTCTTTAAGTATATCCAGTTTCTTCATTCTAAGGTAGTTAACCAAGATATACAGTGAAATGCTGAAAAAAGGCAGGGCTTTGTTTCAAAGCTACCTGAGCAATATATGCATAATTAAGCCTAAACTCTCAGACCTGTACAGTCCAATACAATAGCCACCAGCTTTGTGTGGCTGTGCAGTCTTTGAAACATGGCTTCTCCAAATTAAGAGGGACAGTAAGTATAAAGTACATGCCAGGTTTTTAAGACCATACGAAAAACAGAATACTGTTTATACGGATGACACGTTCTGAAATATTTTAGATGTGTTGGGTTAAACAAAATGTTATTAACTTCCTTTTTTTACATTTTATTATATTTTTCAGAGCTTTAAAGTTATACATAGTAGTTAGGTTCATCCCAACAAAATCATACACACATGGAATTCGATTTTAGTTTAATTTCCTTTTTTAAACCTTCTAAATATGGCTAGACATTTAAAAAGGGCATAATGCGGTTCATACTGTATTTTTATTAGACAGCATTATTGCAAAGCTTTTCTCACTGAAGAAATACAACTACAGATAGCCAACTGCTGAGTTAGAGAAAGGATGCTGCTAGCCCTGGTTGCCACTAGTTCTTCTATTACAAACCCTCCCTATTTAGTCCTGGCTATGCTGTTGACTAACTGGGTAAACTGGAACTGGCACTACGCTCTCCAACCCTAAATCTGCATCTGTGGTCCTGGAGAACATCTGACACTGTCATCACCCTAGACAGAGCAGACGCTGAGAGCACGCACCTCCAGCCTTCCGGTTCATCGCTAGTTCCGCTGCACAACTGCACCATTACCAGCCCCCTCTTCTGATTTTATCTGTTCAGTGGCACCGTAATACATCTCTAATCCTGAGGGCTGCTCTGCAAATGAAATCTGTGTCACTCTTTGCAGGAGGAGGAGTGTATGGCAGCTGAATGTGAGCAAACCTATCTCACCATGAGCCCTAGGTCTCTCTTCAGCTGAAGGCACCAGAACCCTCCTAGGCAGCCAGGAGTTCCCTGCCATACCAAAGGTGAGGCAGAATACTGGGGCATCTTCACAGGTCCAGGCAAGGCAGTGACCTTCGGCAAGTCTGCTGAATCACTTTCAAACTCAGTGTCCTTATTTGCAAAACGAATTAATAACACCTGCCCAAACCACATCACAGGCTGGCTTGGAAGATCAAACAGAGCATACCTTGAAGCTCTCTTTAGAAGCATAAACCACCACACAGACAGGGAAGGTCTCATTATCACAAAATGTTAGAGACACACAATCACAGCCTCTATTATGCTAAACAGGCTCTGCAGAACTGAAAGATGACAATAACGGCAAAAAAAAATTAAGAGAGAGGGACAGTGAGATATAGAGAAAGGGAATCAATTTGATTTAGTTTTTCATGTGGACTTCGTTGCTCGAACACTTTGTTGTGTACGTGGTGCCGGGGTTTGAACCTGCTTCCTTGTGCATGCCAGGCAAGCACCATAACCATAAAATCACCGCTCCAGCCCCAATAAGGGCAAATTTTGATAATTGGTTAATCTATTTTTAAAGGATGTAGCTTTAACATTTTTAAAAATTAAGAAAATAATAGCAAGTTGCAGTATGTTAATAGCTAAGCTTATATTCACTTTGCATTTGTTAAGCAACAGCCATTGTTCTACGTTCTGAGCATCATCAGATCCAAGCAGAATAACTCGTTTTGCAGATGAGAAAACTGAAGTACAAAGAGTAAATAGCTGAATGCCTTAAACATGTAAGAAAGAGACAAGATCTGAACTCAGGCTATCTGGTTATGCAACCCACACTTACAACCATGCATCCTGCCTCGAGTGTGCAAAATAGTCTCTCTTTGATATAAATAAAAGAGGTTATTACTTTTGGGTCTATGTATCAATATATGATGACATAAGAATATTTTGATCTATATTTAGAGGATGATCAATAGTGATGGACTTTTGAAGACAGCGGTTATGAAAAAGGGGTGTGGACAGAGTGAGGGGCTTTACTCTTTATTCTATATACTTTGTACTATTTTGCTTCCTGACCTTGTGCATCTTGTTTAGGTCAGTGGGCCATTTTAAGAATGGGAAGTCACCTTTTCAACATGCTAAGGAACTACCTTTCTTTTTTTTGTTGTTGTTTTCTTAGGAGAGGACAGTGAGAGAGTGAGAGAGTGAGAGACAGAGAGAGAGAGAATATCAATTTTTATTGAGTTTTTCACATGGCTTTTGTTTCTCCCACACTTAGTTGTGTACATGAGTGCTGGGGTTTGAACCTGTGTACTTGCGCATGCCGGGCAAGCACCGTAACCACTGAGCCACCACCCCAGCCCCATACCTTTCTATTCTTCCAAATCATTAAACCAGCGTGGCAAAGAAGCCATAGACTCTGTGTCAAGCAAACCCAAGTTCAAATTCCAGTTCCTACTACTTAATACTCATGTGAACTTGAAAAAATTTTCCATACCCACCTCCTTCACAGGTTTGTTGTGAAGACTGACACAGGCCAAGAACAGAGCCTTGAATGGGCACCTGACATCGCTCAAAGCCATTACTCCCCCACACACTACTCAGATCTGCTGGACTGACCCAGCCAGTGGGAGCAGTGTTGACCCTGCATCATCAGACAAACGCCCCAATGGGGAGGATAACTCCACTTTTGTATTGCATGTTTATAACTGTAGCACACAGCTGCAGGCATCCCCCAGAACAGGAGAAGTCAGGGTATACCAGGGGGTCAGAAGGCCTATGTGCCCTGCTTTTCACTGGGACCCTGAATCACAAAAGTCCTACGTGTCTCAGGCCACCACAGCTGAGGATACAGACAAGGGCCACCAAGTAGGGATTTCTGAGTACTACTGTGCACCCCCAATGAGTGTCTGAGCAAAGTCCTTGGCCCCCACCTTGGCATAGCACCAACAGGCTGGCATAATCTCACAAGGTAATTGGTGAAGTTAGGAAGAAAGGGGTCTTGGTCCCTGCAAGCAGGTGAATACCAGTCCCCCAACTAGCATGGATAGCAGCAGCTTGGAGAACTATCAACTCAACAGGGGACAGGCCATCCGTGGCCCCTACACGGTGCACGTTTCTTGAGCATCCGAGAACTACCTGCACCATTTTCAAGTACTAACCTTTCACCTCCCACCCAGTGCTGTCCAGGTGACTGCCAAGGGTAACCAGGGGTCAGAATCACAAAAATCAAACTTGTCTTGTTATAAAACAGGAATGCCACCAAACAGTTCCCCCTCAACCCAGATGAACCAGGAACAGAAACTGAAGGAGTGTAGGGGATCTAGTGGGAGGGGCCAACAAGCAGAGAAAAGGTCATCCTCACCCTCTGCTTCTACTAATGTTGGAGGTAGTTCCAACATTACTGCAAAATCCAGCCTCTGAAGTTCCAATTCCAGAAATCTTAAGAACAGTGAGAAGAGTCCCTCTTTCTTAGAATAACGAGAGGAGTAAGAGTTCCTTTTTTTTTTTTTTTAAGTTCTCTATCTCACATTTTATCTGTGTTTTCCTTATTCTACTCTTTTCCCCTTTTTAGCTATTTCTTGCTGAAACACAGCCTTAGGTGGAGTAGTACTACTTCCATGATTTGAACCAATTGTCTGGCTTGGGAGACCAAAACCTTCATCCTCTTTTGTCTTTGTCACTGCCTGTGTCGTTGTAAAGGTCTGCCATGAAATAACTGTTTGTCAGTTTTTACTTTTAAAAGATTATAATAAGGGCTGGTGGAGTGGTGGCTCAGTGGTTACGGCACTTGCCTTGCATGTGAGAGTACCCATGTTCAGACTCCAGCACCACGTACCACAGCAAAGTCTTGGAGCAACGAAGGCCACATGAAAAACTAAGTAAAATTGATTCTCTCTTTCTGTCTGTCTGTCTGTCTGTCTCTGTCTCTGTCTCTCTCTCTCTCTCTCACTGTCCCTCTCTCTTTAAAAAAAAATTATAATAAAACTCTGGGTGAAGAGAGATGCACGGCAGTAATGCTCCTGAGTGACAGCCTGGACCCTCTCTGGGGTACCTCTTCTACTCCTCAGCCTACACACATTTTATCCATTCTCGGTCTTCTTTCTTTTCCCTCTTCCTTTGTGCATTCTTTTGTTTCCTAAGTCATATCTGACTGGCAAGAAGTTATATTTTATATCATACTGATAGCTCTTAGGATAAAAGAAGTTACCAACAAAACAATTAAAATTCGCAGGTGAAAATATGCACAAATGTTATATAGATTATATAGAACTATTTTTTTTAATCTACCAAATTTTTTTTCCCAAAACGCACATTATTATTTTTGGAGAATTGCTTACATACTTGGTGGATATTCATAAATGGTGAAAGGCTTTCTTTCTCTATTGTCTGAAAGCAACCAACCTACCATCAAGAGATCAGTGTACCAGACTTGGAGAAAGGTTCTTCAGAGACTTGGATCACACACTGGTATAAAGGAAACAGAAATGGTGTGTATTGACTTTTAAGTGTGACTCGTATTTTTTAAGATACTACAGGGTCCTCAGTGCCTGTAAACACACTAAGAATACCGAAATTAGTAGCCTCTCTTCTGACCAATAGGCTCCCAAACTGCAAGACTGTTTTTTTCTCCATCAGTTAAAATGGAAGCACTCTCGCAAAGGCCTAGGGGGATCTTAGTTTCAGAACAAGCTTCTAGCTGAGAAGCTGCACCCTGAGCAGCTTTCAGTTCTCAGCAAGACCCCTAACTCCTCCTGGTTCTGTTGGGCCCTCCCCTCTAGGAAATATGCTGGGCACAGGGGAGGGAAGAGATGTCAGGAAGGGGGAAGGGAAAAGGGAAGGAATGTGCTTGTCAATGCACGCTGACCCTGCAGCCAATTAAGGAGGCACACTGCTGCTCTCCCCGGGAAGCTGCAGCCAGCTCACCACAGAAGGATAACGGTCCTGACACCAAGCCCCAGGAGACGGGGTGCCCATGAATACTGAACAAACACACACCCTGACACAAAAAGCAGACAATCCGGATGCTATGTTTGCAACCCCTACTTTCAGAAATGGATAGCTTGGCCACAGGGGCAGAATGTCTTTCCGAAATTGCCTTCCTCTGGTGCCCTTTTCTCTCCCCACACTCTCCTCCACTCACACATGAGTCTCAGGGCCCACCCCCACTGCTACATACTGACAGCAGATCTGATGTCACTTCTCCAAGACACATGTCACCGCTTTTTTTACATAAAGCTTCTCTGGCAAGAGGGCTATCTGCCAGACCGCTGATGAGCCAGGAGGGGTATCACAGAATTATTCTATGCTCATACCTGATGCTGTTGACATCAGTTTCCCCTGTGAATGCACAGAAACCGCAAGCTCAGCATCCGCTCCAGGTCACCTCAAGGCCTGCAATGCATCATCTACAGGGAGTTTAAGAAAAAGAAGAGAGGTCTGTGCGCCCACAGACATCCTACCAGGCAAAGCCAAACACTCGCCCTCTGCAGAGAAAACAACTTCAGGAAATGTTTCACCAAACACTGGCCTAGAGTGGGATAAAAATCTCACCCCTCAAATTATTTTCATTTCTATGAAAATAATGTGGTCCAAGCATAACTGCTATGTCAGAGTAAGGAGACAGGAGGCTTTGCATCGATCAGGCAGAAAGGAGCCCTGGACCCAGGACATCTGCTTAGGACCCCACCACAGCTGGCTCAGCCAGAGTACAGGAAGGCAGAGGAGAGATTTCAAACTCTCAAAAGCAGGAAACCAAGGCACCTGCACCGGAGTTTCAATCCCTGCACCCCCAGCACCAGACTCACTAGGGGCTCAGTGCTAAACCCTCCTTGCACAGTCAGAAACCTCTTCTACCTTAAAAGAATAACACTTTATTTTAAGGGTTTGGGGATTTAGCTCAGTGGCAGAGCTTGCCTAGCAGGCGCAAGGCCCCCAGTTCAGTCCTCAGCCCTGGAAAAAAAACAAAACAAAACTGTATTTTAAAAGGAAAGGGTAAAAATAATGTACAATTATAAGCAGAAAATGTTACTAACCACTTTCCTTTTTGAAATCTTACCAAATCCTCACAACAAAGGAAACAAAGAATAAGAGGAAAAAACACCCCCACAGGTTTGAATACTTCTGGATTTTCAACTCCATTAATCCAGTCCACAATTTGTCATTCTCCAGGTGGTTCATCTCACTCACACCGCCAGTCTGATTACCATGACAAGACCTGTGGGCACAAACCTGCCCACAGTTCTCCATCTCTACCACCAGCACCCAGACAACTCCAGCTGCCTCCAAATTGTCCCCACACCCACATTCACTCCTCTCTCCACACAGCTGTCACTTTTTTAAGATCCGAACTTCACCTTAATACCTTCTCATTTAAACTTCTTCAATGGCATTCCAATATAACAAAGATAAAAAACAAATTCCTTTATCTTGATCTCTTAGCCCTCCCCAATGCCCCACCCCATCATAGCTGGTGTTTCTTTCCCCTCCTCCCAGGGTCTGGGCACACAGGACTTCTGCCCATGCATGGAGCCTCTGCAGCTGGGTTTCCTTGTCTAGAAACAATGCATTCCCCCAGTCTCTTTGATCCCTCAGAGGCCAACCCTACCCTATGTGTCCACACAGTTGCGCTTCATGACTGCCTACACTAGGGAAGGAAAGGTTTCCTAGAGGAACAAGTCTTAAATAAATAAGGATTTGGGTGAGTGGTAAGAAAAGGGAAGGGCCTTCCAGATAAAAAGGAAAGTATGAACAAAGACACAAAAGAGGTTTAGAAAGCAGACAGACACTGGCAATTCAAGAAACCATGGCAAATCTAGAGAGCACAAATTTTAAGTAAGTTTAAAGACTAAAACCGGACAGGGATGGGGTAGTGTATCATCCGAGCCTAAGTGGAGTCCAGGCTAGAACTTCCTTAGGAATAATAATGCACCATAAAGCTAAGCAATGGAAGCACAAACTGGAGGGCACGGTTACTGTCAATTCCCCAGGGAACTGGAATCACAGACTGTCTTTTGGAAAACACCTAAAAAGCTTCAAAGTAGGTGGCTTGGTGCTGGGTGGAGTGGGGCATCTCTGTCATTCCCCATTTCTCTGCATGTTACCTGGTGGGTAAAGTGAATTGTAGGGTGTGAGATATGAGGCCTGCACCACCTTCTTCACAGTTTTCCTAGAACAAAAGCTGATTTCTTCATCCTTCTCACTACCCCATGGGGGAGAGGGGAAGCTGCAAAGTGGTGTAATGCGCTTCACTGCATGTGTGTAGATATATGAGTACGTATATAAATATATGTATAAATGTAAGCAACTGTGGTGGCCATTAAAGTTGTTCCCCAAATATTCTAATGGTAGGATAGCACTTACAGGTCCCCCATAGTAGGTGGGGCCTCGAGACTGGACTTACCACTGAATTGATTCAATGCAAGATAGGGAGAAGAAAAATGTACAGAAAGGAGGTGACCACAATGTCCATAGACTTGGCAGCTGGGACACTGAAATACCACTAACCCAATCTCCCATTAGCAACGGTTAGAAAGCTAGAAAATTTTTTATTTGCAGGAATAATGAGTAGGTGGTATCCTAGAGAGATCTGGATTATGTCTTTCAAATTTTTCGAAGTCATGTCTAAAAACTATTTCTAACCTTTCTAGAGCAAAAAAAATCTTTTCATTTGCAGTTTCACCTTTCAGACTCTGGTTACACACCTTGCTCAAAAGACAAGATAACGTGACTGTAGTTATTTTACAGGGCCATGGAAAACCCCAAAATGCAGCTACTTCTCAGTCTGGGAGCAAGATGCACTGTGGAAGTTGTTATTCTTCAATGTTTGTTGTTTAAGCCTGTCATGTGCAAATTTTGTAAGATGCAAAAACATTTGATCATAAATATTGATAACACATGTGTATTCGAGTTTTTTTTTCCTACCAACATACAATGGACATTTTATCAGCTTTCCCTTTATA